>CM065054.1:38383531-38653531 GCA_032883995.1 Coronaproctus castanopsis | reverse complement strand
TTACAACGAATCAAAGCGTGTATTATGTGTATTATGTGTATGTTATGAAAATTAAAACGTAATCTCAATTTTAAAAATCCGTCATATTTTAAGGAGCTAAGGAACACCCCAAAATCGTTTAGAATTATGGGAATGCAAAAAAAAACGTCCAAGATAAACAAATCGAACGATTGTTTTTCTTCCACATCACCCGATCACAATAATTTGATTTGAAAAAATTTTCTATTTTTTTAAGCCATATCTAGCGGTGAAATCTGTACGTATATCATTTTAAATAGTGAACATACTACAAATATGTAATTTGTTAGTGCATTAGGAAATTGTAATATGATACGATAAAAATATTGGTCGTTTAATATCAATAAAATACACTTATTACTCACGCGCGCAGTAGCAGAATTTAAATTTTACGTATCATTTATATATATATATATATATATATATATATATATATATATATATATATATATTTATATATATATATATATATATATATATATATATATATATATATATATAATTTTTAAAACTATTTTCGCGGTCAATATTTATAATTAGGTACAACAATTTCGGAATAACCGCGTACAAAAAAAGAAAAAACGATTTATTAATAAAAGTAAAACGATATATTAATAAACCCGAGTTTACGTTTCAAGCAACATGTCGTGCCCATCATCAGAACTAAACTGAACTAACCCTGACATAACAAGCTACTTCCTTAAATATATATAGAAAAAAAAATACACTACATCTGATTGGTTCTCAATTGACCAATCACCGTTCTCCATGCTGAATCAAGTCGGAAGCCATCCTCTCGAAGTTCTTGAATTTTTCAATCTCTAAGGCTTCCCTAACAATTCTTTCACTCAACCTATCTACTTTGGCAAGAACTGTTCGTTTCTTCAAACTTTATTACATGCCCTGTTGTAACCGTTTGATGTTCCGCCACAGCCGACTTTTCGACACCCCCATACTTTCAGTTCGCTACATATTCCGTAATCCTTACAGCAACAGCTCTGCCTGTTTGTCCCACATAGCACTGAGATCGCAAGAGCATGGTATTCTGTTGTACACACTCGCTACTTCCCTCTCTGGTATAAAATCCTTTACATTTTTCAGCATATTACACAATTTTATGCAGGTGCCAAACACCGGCCTAATACTATTCCTGTACAATATTCGGCCCAAACGATCCGTAGTAACACCGTTCACAAATGGGAGGGATATCCTAGTAAATATATTTCATTGTCCAAACTAGAATTCTTTACATTCACCTTTCTTCAGCTAATTTTTTTAACCAGATGGTGTGCTTCCTTCTTTCCATACCCATTGCAAACCATCGCTTGCTCTATTCTGTTCAATTCATTTACTAAATTTTCCTCGTTGGATACTCTTTTTGATCCGGTAATTAATGTTTTAAAAACTGCTAACTTTTGGCTCGGGTGATGGTGTGAATCCTTTATCAAATATCGCCCCGTCTGTGTGCTCTTAATATACACTGACGTAGACAACATATTGTCATTGTTCCTTTTCACCAGAACATCCAGAAATGCCAATTCATTGCAACATTCACGTTCCATAGTGAACTTTATATTCTTATGAAATGTATTTAATGCCGCGAAATATGGAACGTGAATGTTGCGACGAATTGGCATTTCTGGATGTTCTGGTGAAAAGGAACAATGACTATATATTTATATATACACTTTACAAATGATACGTAAAAAATGTTAAAAACCACGTTGTAAAACATGTAAAATTGAGCGTATTTACTTTTCTTTGTTCAAGTTCGTAATTTTCGGGTTCACCATTACCTATTCCCAAAATAATAATAATAATAATAATAATAATGATACACAAAAGTTACTGATCGAGATGAATAATTGAACTAAATTAAATTATCGGTTTTTTGTGGTTTTTTTTTTATTCAATCCTGTTAATACTTTGTAACCCGTGAAACTAGTAAGTTGTTTTTTTCTCTCATTTATAACTAACAATAATATCAAAAATGTCAAAATTTTTCGCGTAAATAATTATTCCGTGAAATAACGAATTAATTGTACTAAACGAACGTTTTTCAAAAATTCTAAAACAAAAGAGAAGGCGAAGAAAATAAAATAATTATTGAGAAAGGTGCAATTTCGACGTAATTGAAAAACGTAAAACGTATTACGTTATTATAATTATTATCACCATCATATCTAGCAGTAGTATTCGTTAGCTTAATATCGTAATAGTATATAAAATAAAATATTGCCGGTTCATACCTGAATCATTATAAAAATGCATATGTACAAATGAAACAAATGTTATCTAATACTCGTATCATACTGCGTTATACTATTAGAGGAAAATATCATCTCAGTCATCAGACTGTAACGTCAAATCGTCGTCACACGCCCGCTGACTTTACTCACCTGTAAAAATACGACTAAAATAATTTCGCTAACAGTTATTGTTTTATATATAATAATTTTTTTCCCTTCAATCTAAAACATTACACGCGATATATAATAAAGAAATTCAGGTTTTAATCGGACACACCTTAGGACTCATTAATAGTGGATGATTGTATCGTACTCCATATCGTGATAGTAAGAGGTGTGGATAAAGAATATAAACTACAACGATCATTAACGGGAAATAATAATAATAATAATAATGTACATATTTTCATATCTAAATTTACACTTCGATCGTGTATAACCATATAAAACATATCAGTCGTATTGCGCATACATTTCTGTATACATAACACATCGCCACATCGCATTGGAAATAGAACATTTCGGTCGATACCGCGAAATATATATTTATTTCATTATGAATCATACCGTCCAATACAACATAAGATTTAGATTATACAAACGATTATAATGAAGTATACCGACTGCTATCACCGTTGCAACTCTGTGTAGTTACGATTTTTTAGGATATCTTTGGTCACACGATAAAGGAAGAATATTCGAAATTTTAATGCGTAAAAACAAGACAGTAAATCCTTAGTGTGTGTACGTTTGTTTGCTGTACGGTTGAATAGTCTTCCGATAAATTTAAAAACAAGGAAATGCTCTTCTTTCTCATTCACTAGTCTTAGATGTTTATATATTTATATATATATATATATATATATATATATATATATATATATATATATATATATATATATATATATATATGTGTGTGTGTGTGTGTGTGTGTGTGTGTAAAAATTTAACAGCGTCTATATTATTTTCTCATTATATATATACCAGTATTATACGTACATATGTATATGTGTGTACACCCAAACACATAAACATAAATAAATATATATATACACATAAACAAGAAAGTATATATTTTTTAAAAATATAATTATATAAAAAACTGTATCCTTCCGAAACTTCTCTCGTATAAAGGTATTTTTATGTAATTAGAATACAAATTATTCGTATATGTATATATGTATATATATATTTATATGTTTATATATATATATATATATATATATATATATATATATATATATATATATATATATATATATATATAAAATACGCAAAGGTGAAATTTTTAGTTATTTTAAAATAGGCATAGATGAAATTTTTTTAGAGCTACTTTTTGTATATTCTCTTAAAATACATGTTAATTACAGTGATACAAATATAAATATATCCTATGTATTGTATATATATTATATAATAAGGAAATCAATTGAAGCGATATGAAACGAATTTCATTATAATGTTGACATAACTGTTGTTGTGTGATATTGAAAGCAAGCTTAAAAATCAATATTAAATAGTATATAAAAAAAAAAAAACGACATGCTGAATTTAATACATTCATCAATATAGGTACACAGAGTAATATTTTCTGTCAATACCGATAATAATATTAAAGATATTATTAACGTCTAAGAAATTTATTGTATATTATGGAAAAAGTTAAAACGAATATTAAGAATATAAATAGTATAGTTCTACACATTCGCCGCAATGAAATAGTAATGGTAATATTATTATTGATAATAATAATAATAATAATATAGTTCTTGTTCTTTTTTTTTAACTCAATAATTTTGTATATAAGAAATATTACTTTTAAATTAATTATATTTTATATTATATTATATATATATATAATATATATATATAAACTACATGTAAATATATACAATTAGAACACGTATGCATGCATGTATATACATTTAGATAAATAAATATATAAAGTGGCAAAATATCATTTTATTCGCAATAACCGCTGTGAATTTATTTTGCACGCATAAAGAAAAAAATCTCTACTTTGTCAGCTATTTTTCTACAAACTAAAAAAATACAGCTTTGTCAAAGTAAGTTCTTTTTTCTACTAGTTCATATAAGCTAATTATTCGACAATTGGTTATATGTTTTGGATGTTAAACCCATTTCCACCCCCGTTAGAATAAAATAAAATCGTTTTAAATAATTCAATAATTTTAAAGAAAAAACATGAACAATTCTGTAAATGCGAATTTTACTACAATATTATAGTACGTTTCTACTACTACCGCATTTTAATAATATACCGGGTCATTAGTGTTGAAGTGTCAGTTTTATATAGTCACCTCATTATTTTGTTATATATATATATATATATATATATATATATATATATATATATATATATATATAAATTGGTTAAAATTAAGCCCTAAAAAATTTAGCCTAATTTTTTTTTTCGATAAGTAAAAACATTTGTTCAATTTACCCACTCATTTTTACATTTTTAATATTATCTTATAAATGGAACATTATGTACCACTTGCGATACATATAATTATGAATACATTTACGGATACAGACATTAGAGGAAACGTAACAGAATGGACACAATAAATTAGAATCGGAAAAAACCCGTTATAGTACAATAATGGACCGCCGTTATAATGCAGGAAAAAAAGCGAAAAAGTGTATCCAAATTTATAATTAAAACTGTTTTCAATAGTAAAAATGTTATAACTGATCTAATTATTTATAAATTAATTTTTTATCTTCCTGTTAGCCAATTGTAAACCACACAATATCTTCACGAAGGTTATTTCTACCTCTCTCTTGCACCGCGACATTCATTCTTTCTTCCTTCCATTCGTCCATTTAGTGTCGCGCACTTTCTTCAAAACTACAGAATGTATTAATTTTATTTCTAACATATTTCTGTTCGTAATTTAATCCTCCGAAATATAAACTTTTTCAAAAATTTTCCTTCAACTGAAGTACTTGCGTTTTAGTGCTTTTATTAAAGTATTCAAAAATTCTTCTTGTGACGTTTTTGTCTCGATTCTCTTTAACCGACCGTAATAACGTAATTTACTCCTTTTCGTTGTACGTGATATCTTCGACGTATTCGTATATTTCTGCATTACTCTTTCTTCCCCCTCACGATGAAATCTCGTACATCACAAGAATTTTTGTAATTCTAACTTTGTCATATTTCCTACATTAAATATAAAAATAAAATACAACTTCCTGTGTTGCTGGAGTTCGTGTAAACTTTACGCAAATTCTTACGTCATTCGAACGTGTAAATCTAGCTGCGAAACAAAATATTCAGCCTTCACCACTCGACCCGTATTAAATACGCTCACAAAGAATACACACTGATCTGCACTGTGATCTAAATGCCGTTTGCGTTTTCACAGCGTTCTACCATTTTTTAATGTTCATCTTATTGAGGAGAAAAAATTATCGCTAGGAGTGGGCATGCATAATGGAAACACATAGAAAGTACACGTACACGTACACGATAACTTGATGTCTCACAAATGTTGCTCATCACTGAGAAACACGTCGACTAAAGTAACAAATTTTTTTTTTATAACACCATATTTGATATACATACAGTTCTTCTGAATCAGAAATTACTGATGAAAATTGTATAGAAAAATAAAATGGTTCAGACTACACCTAATGTTAACAACGGCAGCCACAATGTTTACGTCCAACTCCTACATTTACGATAAGTTCATAACACTTCTCGGTGCTAAAAGAGCGTTATATCAGACGATATTGAACTATATTAATAAATATATTGAAGGTCACGAGAGAATTTTCGACGTGGAAATGATATACGAACAACAGATGCAATTAAAATTAAAACAGTCATTAATTTACCCCCATATATTGCTGATATTGAAGAAATAATACAACAGTCGTTAGAGGAGTTGTAGGGGGGAAGATGCTTTTGGTGTAAAGAAATGTTATCCCAGGTGCTTCTTCTGGCCATAGCAGCAGTACATAGTACCCCGTCAAAAAAAAAAAAATTGTTATCCCACAATGAGCTTTAAACGTTCCAAATTCGAAAAACGAGCAACGGCAGAGTAGTCATGTTATTTACTAAAAAATGTCAAAAATCTTTATTCAGATAGTGTGTACGTCGATGAAAAATTAACCATTTGGGGGGGGATCGATGTTCATTCCGACCCGAGTAAATACACAATAAAAATATATGCTTTGAGAGATGCACTAACTCACAAATCTTATTAGATGATTGTTCCTTACCACATTAGTTTATATAGAAATGTAGAGAAATAGTCTTTTTAAAAATTGACCGATTTTTTGACTTTAAATGCGCTGTCTGTGAGAATTTGTCTCCTTATATTCATAATAATTTAAAAACAAAATACATAATTAATCTTTGCACATAATTAGAATTGTAAGCGAATTTCGTCTATATTTTCATTTATAGACGGTAAATAACAAATTTTGAAGTCTACTTTTACATAAACGGATAACTAAAGTTTACAATGAGAACACTTTTTTTTTTTAATCATTCAAATTACCTCAGTAAGTTTTTGAAAATTGTCCTGAATGGAGGATTAAAAAGAGTATTTTATGACAATCAAATATGCTTTATTATTTCGAAAATAACAATTTCGTTAATACACGTATCATTCGGTACACAAAAAAAAAAAAGACGTCACACTTTGTGTTTAAATACGCTTTTTAGATTATTTTTCGACGTGGTTACATGAACGTTTTTAGACTCGAAACATTCTAACGTCATGAAAATAAACAATTTTGTTCGCATGAAAAATCCACGTACACGTATAGGAATGTGACTGTAAAAGTAACTAGATTTGTCGTGCCACGTAGCATATACAGCTTCAATTTATATATATATGAATTAAAGTTTTTAATGAAATTTTGTCATTGTTACGAATATATATATATATATATTAAATAAAATATTTAGTTACTTACATGTAGCTATCAGGTATTTCCAATTGAGCGTACGTCTTATGTAAATACGTAATGAAATACATGAGTTATAATTTTTTATACGATTTCAGAAATAGTAGTTTCAGTTTCAATTAGGCTCGGGAAAATACGGCTTTAAGATGACACTTTTTCTTCCACGTCGTCTTGCATATACTTTAATTTTACGTAACACAAACAGATCGTTACTTTGAATTTTCTACTTTAACATTTAATTAAGAAGAAAATAGAGTCAACTACTGGAAGAACGTTTATTATTTATCAATTCTACATCGTTGGTTATATCAGTACTGAGTATATTCGACAATATAATTGTTTTTTTTTTATTTTTTTGTATTCATTCGTGTAGTTACACCATTCGTCAAAAACATATAAAAACTGACGATAATAAGTAGGCAAACGAATATTTTTATCATACCATAACGTTAACTTCCGTTTATTTGATTTCATACATTAACGAATAAAAATTACGAAATACACGATTTCATGACAATTACATTATCGCAATTAAATCGTTTCATCCGCATTAAAATTAGTTTAAAATCTTTATCGTTAATAATATATACGATTTTTTCATATATATATATATATATATATATATATATATATATATATATATATATATATATATATATACACAGTGGTGTGTTCGGTAATTATGTAATCAAAGATATTCAGTCAAATTCCGGAATTCGTTCAGGTATTTACCACAACTATTTGACTAGAGTATTCTGTAAGAAGATAGTTGCTGTTCACACATTTTATATTGGAAAATAATTAGAATAAAAAATACGTCAATATACGTCTTTAATTTATTCTCGGAACTACGACGAATTGTAACGAACGTATTTTATTAATATTCACAAAGAAAAGAAACATTTAAATTCGTATGTTATGAACTACCAAATCATTCCGTAAACTAAACAAAAACAAAATTAATAATTTCATAATTACTTTTCGCGAATTTTCACAATTTTACATTATTTAAATAAACCGGCGCGTAGATAAAAACATTAAATTTTTTATTTTTTTTCGACTCGTTAAAAAAATTGCGTACGCGTTAAATTTAAAAAAAAAAATCGGAATGCAAAATTTAAATTTCAAGCGTGTAAATTTATTGGCATGAAAATTTGATCAGGATAACTTCACTAGAATTACATAACTGTTAATGACGCTATTCTGCCTACAAAATAAGCTGGCATTCATAAAACTATACTTATACGTAACGCAAATGGTGCGCGCGTATACGATGGTTATACAGGATTACCATTGCATTCCTCTGAGAACGTACGATCACGATAAAATTTGTGCCGCGAACTGGTACCAAACATTGACCATGACGTCGGTGGTAGGCAGTCTCCTAACAAATTATGCAACGTGATATATATATATATATAAAATTAAACGTAATTATTTCAATTTTATAATAATAAGCGGTATTTGATTTTCTCCTTCCATATCCACACGCGACAATTACGGTTAACTTCGTGCAGTAGTAAGTTATAAAATGACATTAATTTAAGTGGAATATTGGAGTTTTTAAAAGATACATAATAAACTCAACCGTACAAACGATTTACAATTTTATACCAGTTAGGAATTTACTAGATTCAAACAAAACTCACTGAATATATTTATTCACATCACGTGTACCGAAACTTCCAATCCGTAAATATTTCACTACGAACCAATCGCTGAATAAACAACCTACTTGTAAGCGTTGTTTCGTATTTTACAAATATACGCAAGTTAAAAATTAATTTGTAACGATTACAACTAGCTTCTGAAAAGCACACATTTATACGCATAATAAATAACGAAACGTTACTATATATATATATATATATATATATATATATATATATATATATATATATATATATATATATATATAAAATTGTACACATACATACTATCCTATTAGACCACGAAATTTATAATGAATAAATTGTTGACAATCAGAAAATTAATATTGTACATACGAATAAGGCTTTAATAATACACTGAATTAAAACAATCTAGTTATAAAAATATGTTCATATGTGCATGTGTATAATATATGTATAGCACACCGACTTAAATACACATTGATGGGTATACACGCATAAACACAAACTAAACGAACGTACGTACACACGCATTATATATAGTGAAAGAGAGTAACTCTATATCCTGTAAATATAAACTGAATGATGACATTATATACGTGGATATATATATATATATATATATATATTTATATACATATTTTTTTTTAACCTACATCGGTCCACTGCTGGACGTAGGTCTCCCCAATCAATAAATTGGGGAGAAAATAGCCTAATCTCCCGTGCGGACCAGGCAAATTGGGAGATACCAACAACACAGCACACTGAGCCGGCGGCGGTCACCCATCCAAGTACCGTTGCTTAACTTCGGCAATTACACGGAAAGGCGATACTCAACGCGCTATGCCCGTCGCCATCATATTATTATTAATAATAATAATAATTATTATTATTATTATTATTATTAATTATTATATATATACACAAATATTGTTAAATAACTTTTCTTGTTTACGTTAAGTTAATAAATAATTCAAAAGCAGTAAAAAATTAAGTAACTCTATAAATATGGTAAAAGAGAATTATAATAAAACGGCGCAAAAGAATTCGTATTCATCGAATTAAGATTAAGATGAATATATTGCCGTTATTAAATATTTTGTAATTTACGTTTGGTTAAAAAAAATAAACTCGGATGAAAAATTAAAGGAAACAAAACACCGAAATTTACGTTAATTAAAACATATCGCAGTAAAACAAAAACTCAGATAAGCATGTTGATGGAAAGATAATTTTAGTAAAAAATCCACTTGTTGCTTGTACGTTTCAAAATTCATCCACATCGTATTATCTTGACTGAGCACTCTGTGGAACACAAAATCTAATTTTCGTCGAAGAAAACCACTGCGCGCGACTAAATTATATCGAATTTATTCGATTCGTATAATCATTTTGTACGATAGACTGGTAAATTAATATTTCGTGGCGTCGTTAATAAATAAATATATATATACATAAAAATAAATAAAATCAATCTTAACATAATGATTTAAGTTAGATACAGGTTTGTCATGTTGTTCAGCGTTTTATTATTCGTAATTCGGTTATTTAATAGTATCGATAAGCAATATTTAACACTAGACCATATTGTGCGGGCGTTGTAGGTCTGTTTCATTCGATGAAAAAGTAAATGTGAAACTTATAGTTCGTAACCGAGAACCGAACGCATCAAATGTCCATGAGTTTGCTAAAGATTGTTAAGAAAAACTAGATCTGCTATGAATAGCTTATACAATTGCCCCAATTCGCAAGAACCTTTACTACTAAACTAAACTACACTGAACATTGTATTTTGCTATCTATCTAACTGATCTGTAAAATACGAACTTAGTGGAAAGTAAAAAAAAAAAAACAATGCCAAACGTCCTTTATTAGCGTGCTCAAGATGCATCATTTGGTGTCAGTCAGTCTTTCAATTTTCAGGCTCACGACTATTAATGTCCCTTACAAGCTTTAACCGTTACACATAGTAGATGATATAAAGAAAATGCGTTGTGGGACGAGTAGAAATAAATCGCGTGTACTTTTCTTAATAATAAACGTGCATCGCGATATAATAGCGTCATTTGTTGATAAAAAAAACCACAGACAAATTTTTGTTATTTATCCCGTCAAATAATAATAACTAATTTTATGAAACGAAAGTTATAAATATTTTCATTGTTAAACAAACACGACTGTTAACAAGCTAACTAAAGAACAAAATAATTATTCTTAACATCAGCTATTTACATGTTTACTTAGAACGTGTCCCACAAAACAAAATAACAAACGCATTATGTTCATAACAAAAATAAAATACGACAAAATTAAAATAAAAATAAACGGAAAAGAGAACGAGTTTAATAAAATTAAATAAGAAACGCATAATAATTTAATAGAAATTAAGAATAAAAATACTTTCATACCGTGTCATCATATATATATAATCAAAATAGTGTAATAATTTAACTGGTCGCATCACCAAGATTGAATGCAAAACGATAAAATAAATAACAATAACAAATAATAAAAAAATAATAACAAATAACAATAAAAAATAGCAATAAAAAATAGCAATAACAAATAATAATAAAAACTAACAAATAACAATAAAAATTAACAAATAAAATAAACTCAACCTTCAATAAGCATACTTGTTAGTTTTTATTGTTTTTCATGAAGATGACGTTATAACCAGTAAACGTAGTAGACTGTATTACATACATACATAGATACACACACACACACACATATATATATGCATTAAAAAAATGTATACTGTAATATGGTATAAAAACTAGTAAGCGCTCTGGAAATACTCTGATTAATATTTATTTAGAGTACCACGAATTATCTATTTCGGCTAGAAGTCCTTAACTTTGTGAGCATAAACTTTTTCTTTTTATTTTCGAGAACGAGTTAAATTTACATAAATAAATAATTACAACAACGTTGACAACTTACTAACGGTCACTATCTTACACTTCTCCATTTGTAAAATTTCAAGTTTCTTGAAGAAGGCATAAGAATTATAAGTAACTGATTCTTACCTTCCCGAGTGAAAACACAATTTATAGATATTACCTTTTGTCTCCTCACTTGTGCATGCATCGAATTCAAAATAACAACCGATATATATATATATATATATTATATATATATATATATATATATATATATATATATATATATACATCAAAAGTTGTTTCTGCTTTTTTCTTCTCGTTCGATTTTATTAATATGTTACAACTGGGAAAAAATTTAATTTAAAATCGTTTAAAACGTTAAATTCTGTATTGAAATTATTGTTAACTCTTAAAAACGAAAAATACAGTTCGTATTTTAAAATCGTCGAAAACGTGTGTGTGTGGAAGAGAAAATAATGACGAATATATTATTAAATCGTAATTATTGTTATATCTTTGTGACAAATTTTATAAAATTTGTTTTCATAAATCATAAACAGCCGTATGGTTATTTATTTCCAGTACGTAAACGTTATATTCCTGAAAGATACAACAATCGAAAGAACGCGCGTAAATTATTAATTTTTAAGAACGACGTGTTAAAATGTTAAGGTGTAATTCGTACGCACTTCATAAATATTAATTAACACGTGTACGCGCAATTAATTTGGGAAGAAACACACATTTATAAAATATATTGAAATGCGCGCAAAAATAATTATACGCACCTCTTTTTCACATATAAAAAAGTAAAGCTTCGCGTCAGGAATACCTTAGTAACCTCGTCATCTTATTCGTCGGACGAAACTAAAATAAAAGAACAGGATAAAATTATATTTCATGCAATTCGAATTACCCACTACGGCAACATAATGCCGGAAAATTAACTGAAAATAATTCAAATGGTAACAATTAAAAAAAAAAATGAAACAATTACGTTTCAATAGAAGATAAACTAGATGAAATAATTGACCACAAACCTAGGATTTAAAAATATTTTTAATATTTGTACATAATCTTTATATATATATATATATATATATATATATATATATATATATATATATATATATAGATATATAATAGAAAACAAAATAAAAACAATGTTAATCACTATAAAATTTAGTTTATTTATACAAAGCTTTTCAACGTTAACATCATTTTCAAGCAATTTTGTATTGCTTGATTTGCATAAATAAAATAAATTTTATAGTGATTAACGTTGTTTTTATTTTGTTTTGTTAATTCATAAAATCACTACTCTCCAATACATCAACAATATATAAAATAGGGTGACCCAGATATATATATACATATATATAAATTTCAAACATGTGATAATTATAATATTCAGCATATGTCAAAATATATGGAGTACAAACATATGGCCAAAGGATTGGAAACATCAATATATGTCCCAATCCATAAGAAGAGATCGCGAGATATATGCAAAAATTATAGAACGAACGCCCTTGTATCGCATGCCAGTAAGATAATGCTGCATATCATACATGAGAAGCTTAAGCCGTACATACTACCACAGATATCAGAAGAGCAAGCCGATTTTATTCCAGGAAAAGGTACGCGTGCGACAGATAATAGAGAAAAGTCGTGAATTTAATATTTCTGCGTACATTGGCTTTATAGACTACTCAAAAGCATTCGACTGTGTACAATGGAGGACATTATGGCAGATATTAGAACAAATGGGCATACCGCGACATTTAATAACATTAATTAAAGCGCTGTATGACGATAACATTGGAAAAGTAAAAATCAATAATAAATTAACTGACGCATTTAAAGCTGAAAAAGGTGTCCGTCAAGAATGTATTCTGAGCCCCATTTTATTTAACATATACAGTAAATGGATACTTAGGAAAGTACTCGATAAATGGGAATATGGTATAAAAATAGGCGGAAAAATTATTAATAATTTACGGTATGCTGATGATATAACAATAATCGCCTCATCAAAAGAAAAACTTTTCACCCTTTTACATAAGCTTGAGAACATAAGTAAACAAGCTGGATTAATAGTGAATCGAGAAAAAACTAAAATAATGATTATCGACAAGAATAACTGCAGTTGGTATACAGAAAAACTGGATACGATACAAGTAGTCGATAAATTTGTATATTTGGGATCACTAATTACTAAACGTGGTGCATCTACCGATGAAATTAAAAATCGAATATCAACAGCTAAATTGGCACTGGGACAACTACAAAAGATATGGAAAAGTCACGACATCTCAATGAGTACGAAAATTCGCTTAATGAATACTCTAGTCTTCTGTTTTTCTATATGCTGCGGAATGCTGGACACTAAAAACAGCTGATATTCGGCGCATTGATGCTTTTGAGATGTTCTGCTGGCGACGAATGTTGCGAATCTCGTGGACAGAAAAGCGAACCACCTCTCTGTTTTGAACGATATAGGATCGGATCTACGCTTTCGAGACATAGTAATACAGCGCATAATGACGTATTTCGGACACATCTACGCTTTCGAGACATAGTAATACCCCGCATAATGAGGTATTTCGGACACGTGGTACGTCGGAATGGAATAGAAAAATTAATTCTTGAAGGGATGGTAGCAGGCAAAATGATACGCGGAAGGACAGAAACCAGGTACACAGATAGAATAAAACAATTAACTGCGGCCTCATCGCTCCAGCAAGTTATAAGACTCGCGGAAAATAGGGACATATGGCGAATTTGAAAGGAATTGGAACTCATAATTTCACGATGCTCGGACCGAGCCAACGAATATGATTGATGATGATTCATAATAAAAAATGAATTTTTGCGAAAAAATAAAAATAAAAATAAGCAATAGCAGGTTATGGTTAAAAAAGTCGTTGATAGAATAATTTTTTTTTTACATTATGCTCCTAATTTCGTAGACGCGTATGAAGTTACTGCATTTTAACAAGAAAATCGCCACATTACGATGTGGCTAAGGCAATTCATCTAACATATTTCGAAAATTTTGTTCGAATGAAGGTATCGTAAAAACGGAGTACCATTGATTTAACTTAAAATTACAACAATAATGAAAAATAAGTTTTTATTTTTAAACAAAAAAAAATCGATCGAAAGACAAACAAAACCTTGAATGTTACAGCAATTACAGCATAATTTGTAAGGAAATTTTTCGAAACTATATGTGCATACACATACATATTACATATATACAATTTTCTTATCCTATGATGAACGTGACAAACAATTTTGAAAAGTGTGATTAAAACCGTTTCGATTTGTAAAAATTATCGCTTCGAGCTAGTCTCAAAATTAGCATTATGGTACGTAATATTTAAGCTCGTATAAATGGATTCATCGTTTAAAATAACTGATAAACAAACCGTTACACAGAGATCAGGATATTTTTATTTGCAGATCAATCGTTAGCGAAATACATTCAGTCGGTATTCGGCATTATTGGATGTTAGTTTCATTTATAAAAATTCGGTAAAAATGAAAAATAAACAAAATGGCGTACGTAGAATTAAGATCGGATTCCAGAAATACCCAAAATACAAATAAATTTTAAATTGAAATAAAACAAATAAAAACGCTTAAATATTCTACATAACATAATTTAAATATAACATTACTTACTGTATTCGCGCGTCCAGGCTTATTTCCTCTTCGGAACGGGTACGATGATAATAGTCAACGTTTCGCACTACCACATATCAGCCAGATTAATCGTCAAACACATACATTCGCAACGATTATAATTCCATACAAGGTTCGATAAACAATTCCAACCAGCTGCTGCGTATTATTACAAAATAACTTCTTCAAAAAAAGAAGAATAATTAATAAAATTTCGCGAACGAATTGTAATATAAACATTTAAAAACTAATAATAATTAATATTATTCGTTAATACATTTCACGTCAACCACAATCAAAATTACTAATGTAACAGTTACTAGAGGGTAGGATAATAGAGAGATTATATTTCATTACGTAAAAAAAATCTTAATATCGGCGTAATGTTTATGTATGCGTATTATGTATATATTTACATGTGCGTATATGAGCAACAAACATTTAATAAAAATTTTCATACTTACGTCCGTGGAATATAAAATATAATTATTAAAATCGTTTTTTTAAAAAAAAAAAAAAAACCTGGAAACGTGAGGCAAATATAAAATATTAATATATTCTTATTTAAATCCCGTCTAAATTATTTCAATTAATAACATCGTGAAAAGAATATATATATATATATATCGTACGTGATTGAAGCGTGTTCATTATTGACTTTTAAGTGTATGTATATATATATATATCGTACGATTGCTGCCCAAGGGAAACTGCTAGGAAAACAGAAGACGACCAGCAACAAGGTAAATAGATGTAGTTGTCAAAATCATTGGACTGAATTTATAACAGGCAATCAGGCTCATATATAATCGCATACCACGGCGTGTAATGGTTCACAGATGTGTGGAGAATCTAACATACTCTCCAATTTAGTCACTACATGATTCACAGATGCGTGGAAAATCTAACAGATCGAGCAATTCATAGTCACTACATATCGGACACGATGATGGACGATTAAGATATATATATATATATATATATATATATATATATATATATATATATATATATATATATAACACTAACGTTATATAAATACGTCGACATTTGCGAGAGAACAAAAATAATGATTTGAACAAGGTCGAAATTTTAAACATACAAGAGTACTAAATTAAATCATACACGTATAGATTATATATAGGGTGACCCAGAGAAGACGGACTGTTTTATTTTTTTGAATAGCGCAGTTTGAAATACTGCTACAATGCAAACCGCGTGCTCTACGTTTAGTGTACACATGAGGGACTCGTTTTTGTCCACAGTTTCAGTAATCATGACTCTTATAACGACAAGGCGCATGCATTTTGCGTTGTTATTTTCGGGATGGAATCGATCACAATACAAATAGTTTCGAAAAGAATTCAAAGTTACGTGTTTTTATTTATTTATTTTTATATATATATATATATATATATATATATATATATATATATAAAAGGATACCTTAAGAGTCGCGTTTACGAAACACATCCACGAGATCTAGAATACCTGAAAACCCGGATTTCCAAAGAAATTTCAAGCATTCAAGACCTATGCTCGAATTAGAAAATTTTTTGTAAAGACTGAATGAATGTATTTGTTGCAAATGGTGGTCATCTGAACGATATTGCGTTCCACAAATGATTGCGAGCTAATCTTCTCATTTTCATATTTTTTAAATAAAAATTTCATTCAATATTTTGGTGGAGTAATTTTTGAGTTATATAAAAAAGGAAAAAACAACAAAACGGTCCTTATTCTCTGGGTCACCCTATATAAACACACACGCCCATACCCGGATATACATATACATATATATATATATATATATATATATATAAAGAAAACAACATACCTGGCTCATTTCCGTAATCATGTAGTACGATACGGTATCCAGGAACAAAGAATAGGATCGTTCTGCTAAACGATATGTCGCTTCCGAAAGCATAATTTTGACGACAACGGAATTATCGCAAATTAAATGACAACGTAAACTCGTCGTCCATAGCATGTGTTCGTTCGGATACATCGAAATGAACCTCATCAAAATTTTACTCTTTAAAGTGACGACTTCGCGATTTGTTAAACCGCCGCACGATTTATCAGTGTATCTATCGGCATTATCCAACTTTCGACCGAAATAAAAAATAAAAAAAAAAACGATAAATTAGATTTCGAACATGTTGGTGGTGGATAATAATAATAATAAAACAATAATAACAATAACGCGCATAAATTTAATTATAACACTTTATATTGGTGTAAAAGATTCGTATTTCAAATAACGACAATATATCGATATTAAAGCGATATGTTCCTTATGCATATTAAACTCCTTACTGCCCTCTCTAAACTGGACGTGCAATCAGCAATCCTGTTCACGTATCTTTCGAATGTCCTTCTTTAGTAACATTAAACTTAATCTTAAAATACTGACGGTCCTCCGTACAATGTATTATCTCTATTCCTTCATTTTGAGAATATTTCCAGACAAAGCGATATTTATAGAGAATTTATCTTCGTTTACAGACATATCAATTATGAATATTCGTATTAATTAGATATTCGGACTCTGTATCAGGATTATTATTAATATAGATTAATTGCACGTTTGCGTCAGCTGTTGTTTTACAGTCTTGCTTTTTGATGCTGTTATGAACTACTACACTGTTAAAAATCGATAAGAAAAGCTATTATAACAGTTTTGTGAAACACGAGCGTGAAATTAAAACCGGCATTACACCGGAATGATCGATTCCAGTAGAAAACGATTATGGCTTCATGCATAACCGTCAATTCAGCCATTTGTACGTCCGCATTATCTGAATACGTATTAGTTTATTCCGAAGTTTAATTCGTATTAAAAATGTAATATTCGGACGACGGAATAGTTCGAATATTTACATATCCGTATTCAACGGATATTTTAATCCGGATGCCTCTTCATCTCTAATACGAGTTAGTACGTACATCTCACGTTGAGTAAATGGCATCCCCATTAAAGATTAATATAAAAGCACAAAAACCGTTTTTCATTTCTTATTTCAGTATAAATACAATTAAGAGCGGTTTATATCTAAACCCGCAAAAATAAATAGTACAACAAGGTTATTTGTTATCTCCATTCCTTTTTAACGTATACGCGGAACTTGTGCTTAAATTAACTATAGCAGAAACCACATAATTATGGAATTCGCTTAGGCGGAGAAAGACTTCAAACGATATCATTTGCAGACGATCAAGCTATAATTGCCGAGTCTCCGAAAATACGACAAAAAATGATACAGGCCTTAAATGATACAGGAAAGCAGTTTGGATTAGAAATAAATGTTAATAAAACTAAAATCATGATGTTTGGTAAACATCCTAATCGTTTTCAATTGGAAATTAATGATCAGAAAATTCAACAAGTGCAAAGTTACAAGTATCTTGGTCGAATAATAACGGAAGACTTGTATCGCGATGCAGAAATAAACTCAAGAATTAGATTAGCCAAGCTAGCCTGGCAAGAAAGGCGAAACATATTATGCCAAAAGTCAATACCGTTAAAACTACGTAAACGTATTGTTAAAACTTACGTGCAGCCTATAGCGCTTTACAGTGCTGAAACGCGGACACACCGAACAAAAGGAATGTTCAAAAATTACGGGCTTTTGAAATTTGGTGTTTGGAGGAAGATACAAAGAATAAGTTGAACCGAAAAAAAAAGTTTCGAATGAAAAAATTCTCCAAAGAATTGACGAAAAACGGACCTTATTACATTCCATAAGAAGATTAACCTGGATGGGACATTGTTACGCGATATAATAGAAGAACAGATTCCAGGGAAAAGTAGTCGTGTTAGATCACGAAACCCTTTCATGACAACATTGTTGCATGATGCAGAGGCACGGATCAATACTGGAAAATGAAAAGAGCTGCAGAGAATCGATTGAGCTGGAAGTTACTATGGAATGAAATCAGTCCTAGGACTAGCAAACTTATGATGATGATGATGATTAGAATTTTACATTAGGCGTAAATATTTTCGAATACTTCTCGTCAGATGTTTACGATAATAATTTAAAAATTGTTCGGAAGTTTCTAATTCTCAAGACGTAATTCTTTCGACTAAATGCAACTTTCAGTTTCTTATCTGTGTTCCTTCCATCTATAGAAAGCTTACTAGCACCATCATTAGCAGTGAAAATACTATCGAGGTTATACTAGAGTAATTTGATTTTATTCCGAAAAATCGAATAAGACAATTACTAAAATTAAAAATCTACGAAAATTTAATCGCATATTAGTCGTCAGATGCGTAATTAAAAAATAACATCATTAAAATAATAATAATTTTTCGTAATCACCCAGGACAAATAATGTCGTTTGGTCAAACGTTTACGGGAATGGCCATCCGCGAAAGCTGATAATATTCTGGAAAAAACCGAACTAGTCGGAACACAAATATTAACGTCGCATATATCAGCCGCCAGATCTACGTAATATTTCCAAAATGAGGCCGAATTGAATTTCTTCGTAGCAACGAACAATAAACGAAAGCACGATCTACGAAAAAACGAATTGATTTTTTAAAAAATTAATTAATTATTAACCGGATTTATAAAATTCTTAACGAAGATATTAACGCGAGTATCAATTTAACGAACTAACGAAATAATAAATAAAATAAAAAATACTCTTTTTATTCTCATCATTAAGTGCCGTCTCCGAAACGGAGATAGGCGACTACTTACATATACATATTTTCGTTGTACAGTGTAAGTAGTGTACAAAACAAATCATAATATGGCTTTAGCGTGTACATAGACACACACACACACGCGCACGCGCGCACACACACGCACGGGAGACTGATTGTAATCGCTTTGTTGTCATTAGTAGTGTATTATATTACTAGCGCGCATATGGTATTGTGGCGTCGTGGTTTGGGCATTGCCTTCCACGAGATAATAATATTAGCATTATTTATATATTTATTTTCTGATGATAATTTTTTCATCGTTGATCATATATCGGACCCTTCTCCACAGTATATAAATCCATGCTCTAGCCACTAGCCTATTCCAATATTTTTATATAAAAACAATCGAAACTAATTTCGCTGACTACAGTCCCACCTTTCGGGACTAAATATCGTATAAAACGCTAACGATAAATAAAAACGTGTTGTAAGATTTGAAAATCGGAATCATTCTATGTAAGGAAAACAATTTTTGTCTTGTTGTTTTTCCATAACTCAGTATGTTCTTTAAAAATTAAAAATTAATCACATATATATATGTATATTATATATATTTAAAATCTTTACAAATAAGTTTATATAAATAATATATATTTTTAAACTTCCTTTATCTTAAAAATTATTAAGAACACTACTAATTTTATGATCGATACTTCAGAGAAAAAAAAGGTAATGACCTTCCGATATAAATTCATGATAATTAAATTTGAGTTAAGTCTTGATAGTTGCGATATGTTTAATAATGTTCTTTTAGTACTACAGTGTAAAATTAGATGAAGATAATCTAAAATAGTTTAAAATTGTATATTTTTACTATTCATAGTATTGAGAAATTTCAGCAGCTGTCTATTCGAAACTTTCAAACAACAAATGATTTCGTCAACCCATAATAACCGCAGAAGTGTATATCAAAAAATTTTAAATTCAAACAATCTTTCTTTAATTCGTATAGATTTGAACTAAAATTATAGAATAGAGAAGAAGCCATTAGAGAAAACTATCAGCGTGTCGATGAAACTTAAGAATAATCTACTAAACGGTTTTGATAAAATATAAGTTCATTCAGAATTCATACTAGTTACAAATATTAATAATAAAATCGGATTAAGGATCATATAATTATCATCCAAAGAGCCCAATGAAAAATACTACGAGTCGGTGCACCAACGTGCGCAATGACCGAAATACATAAAAGATCTGAAAGTATCGACGGTTAAAGAAGAAATCGAAGCAGTCAGAGCACGATATACAGAAAGACTACAAAAATCACCGTAACCAGTTGGCGCACGGGCTTATCAAAAACGGTACAGTAGACTAACGAATATCGAAACAAGGAACGACGACCCCATTGATTAACATTGCCACTTATTGTCTTCAATTGGACAGATTGTGATAATACTAATTAATGAACTAGGCGAATGCAATAATCCTACGTTCAAACTGAATACTTAATCGACAATTTTACTAGATCTTACCGCGAACGAAATTAATATCGATCGACTGAATACATATTTAAAACAGGAAATTGTATTTCGCGCAATACACGATTTGCAAATATTGCTTCGAGAAATATACACTTCGAACGTATAACCTACATTCAAAGCACTAGAAACTTGAAAATATCAACGACCTAAAAAAGTAAATAAAAATTTAAAACGAAATAAAAATCGATCAACCCGATTTTAAATTTAGAACAGACAGAATACGAAAATTATTAGACTCTTATATATCGGTCTATGAAATAAATCAATTAAAAAAAAAAAAAAAAAAAACACTGAGGAAACTACTAACGTACAACCGATCAATTAAAAAAATTATCGTAAGAATACACATATATACAACACAACTCTTTTTCTAATACACAGCTCGTATAAAGTCATAACGAATTTTTTTTTTAGCAAATATAAATAGTCATATATAACACCATTTACACTGTACAACAAAATATGTATAAGCAAGTCTCCGATATGGAGACGGAATAAAAAATTCGATTAAAAATTTATTAGATAAATACATTACTTAATACGCTTCGATATAGAAGGAAGAACTCTATTGCTGTGTGTTCTATAAATAAGTCCGTAACCACGCAGTATGTACTTAGAAATTTTAATCCAAAATTGTTCGTAAAACGAAAACTTCCATAATCCTTCCCTGAAATATAAATATTATGTTATATTTATATATATATATACATATATATATATATATATATATATATATATATATATATAAAACGAATGCTTAAATCGGTGCTATAATTTTTACTGTTAATCAATTACGTACGGCATACATAATTTCATAATTTTGTTATTTTAAAGTGAAAGTTTTTATGCGCAAAATTTTTAATAAAATTTACAATATATTTAACTTACGACGCTATTAGTTTCTGCAAAGAAGAGGCAAAAGGATAATGAATCACTATATCCAACATATTGGTTTGAAAATACGCGCAGTTGATATTTTTACTTGCTTTATAATAAACAGTCCTAGCCGGTTCGAGATAATTATGTTTCCTTTTACTTCTTATACAATTAGTAATCATATTATTACCTGTGAACATAATCGAATTAAAAAAACTCAAACGTGCAAATCTGGATGGTTTTAATTATTAAAAATAATAATAACCTATATCATCTCGATGGGTAGAATTGATTCGAAATGTCACCGTAAGTTATACGAGAAGAGCAATAATTAAAGCCAACATTATAAAACGTAACACGATACGAACGAAATTAAATAAAATAATATTATGCGGATCATTTGAAGCGCGGGCACCGAGAAATACGAATTACTCCAATATCCGAGAATGGTAGTTTGGTTTTTTGTACAAGACTGATAAACACGAATCAAAACAGTGATAACGAAGACAATTCAAAATCACACGATCGATCAGATTAAAATAAATAATACATCCTTTTTTAGTACTCACTTTTTTCGACAATCAACCTGGCACGTTCTAGCTTCAAATAAAACAACAACGTATAAAGTAGAGAATTATTTGTGTGTCGACTTAAAGCTTTTTGAATAATGTACTCCGTTAAAGCAGGCCTTTTCAAACAATTGTACGACCAGCAAGCAGCGAAATGTACAAGAAACGGTGTGCCGTTTAATTTTGTAATATAGGTCTTCAGAGTACGAACAGCTTCCCGAACAAAATTCTAAATAAAGAAAAAAAAAACATCAAATAGGACAAAATGAAAATATTAATTTCCAGTATGTTACGAAAGCGAGACTATTAGCGTTAATTAAAATCAAAATCGTACATAATTAATCAAAAGTAACGGTGATTCGTTTTACTATCATATATATCCGTATAAACGCTAATATAAATACACAAATTAACACGATGAGTTTAGAGCGAAACAAAATGTTAAATTTAATATATTCATAAATAATGTACAGATTATTCGAAAGCTTTTATTTATACATATTTATATATTTATATATATATATATATATATATATATATATATATATATATATATATATATATATATCATTTAATTTTACGGATTATATAGTGAACGTGTTGTGAATTATGTTCTTCATCCGGTGCATTTTGCTTTAAAGTTATTTAGATTTATATTAACAAGCTGTAAATATTTATTCACACACACACACACACACACACACACACACACACATATATATATATATATATATATATATATATATATATATATACACACACACTCGACTTTACAATGAATTGGGCGTTACACGAAGTACCTACCTCTTTCAGCAGTCTGTAAATTTAAAAGAAACTAACGAATTTTATAAGTACAAATTAGCGAATTTTATAAGTACAAATTAGCGAATTTTATTTTAACAAAATAAAACATTAACAATTATATTTGTAATAAGCACAAAGTACACGTAGGAATTAAAGATTAAGAAAAATAGTTACATTTATTTCAAATATGTATTAAAAAAACTACAAGAAGTATGCGGCGAGTTCAGCTTTAAATACGGTAGAGGGTGCAAAAGTATTCATTAGTACATACTCCCTCCTCCTGACTAGCTTCTAAATTGATAGTAAATTAAGAATTTACAAACACTAGTCATTAGTAAATATACATTATATATTATCTTTTGACTTAGCTTACCATAACACTGCAAAATTTGAGATACTGCGTCCAAACAATTTGTTCTGTCGGATAAATATTTAAGGCGCGCAAATATGCCGCGTGTAAAATATTCAGAGCGACTCTTCGTAACAAACTGTTATCACGATCAGTAAGTTTGCCATTTCGTTTATTCTACAACGCGTAACAAATTAATTACGAAATACAATAATGTTATAGAAAGTTTCACGATATTCAAGATTACAAATTACAATGTAATGTAAATTGCGAAAACTTTTATTTTAGTTTTCTAATATATTTATTATTTGTTCCCATTTTTTATACATATATTTTTACAGCTTATAATTTTTCTGTATTTAAAGTTCTTCACTGTTTGTTTTACCTTACGTACTAATATAATCGCCTAAAATAAATTCTCCGATATTAAACATGGCATTAAAACATTTTTTTTTTAAACTTATTGAAACAACGAACATAATAAAATTTATTTATTTATCAAGCAACTTCGTAAACTTCCAACGCTATAGAATAATAGCAGCAATATATATATATATATATATATATATATATATATATATATATATATATATATATATGTGTGTGTGTGTGTGTGTATATAAACCGTACAAGTAATTAAATGACGACATACATATATATTCGAAATGGAATTAAACGAAGAATACTTTTTGGGGGAAGTTTGTTAATAAGCTTGTTTAAAAATTTGTTTACATTTGTAATTTATTAGTTGTGAACTTTTCACGCTTTCCAGCTTGTTATATATATATATATATATATATATATATATATATATATATATATATATATATATATATATAAAATATATATATGTGCATGTATGATTTGAAAATAAACAAAAAATATTTGAAATAAATAAATTTGTATATGTAAAAAAAGACCAAAATAGAAGATAGAAATATATTTGAAAATTCAGAAGTATATAAATTAAATCGAAATGAAAAAGAATAGACAGGAGAAATAGGCAGGCAATTCACAATAAGGGTTAACGAACATTTAAATTTATTTATGAACAATTGTAAAAAATTAAAACACAAAATCGATAACATTAACCCAAAATTATAAAATTTTACAAAACAGAAAAAAAAAACTACTAGCAAAAATAGAAATAATAAAAGAAAGGGATAAAAATAATTTATTAAATTCAACGATAAATTTCGATGAAGAATTATTTTTAATAAGTATATAATATAAATTTAATCGATCGTTACATTAGAGAGAAAATTTTTATTTTTCTGGCTGTTTAATATAACTGTTTATATATAAATTTTATATGGCCGACTGGTTGATTGTGTTGTTTACCATCTTCACTATCAGATTACTTCATAATCAAATCTTTTTTTTCACTATGCTATTTTTGTAATATTGTATATTTAAATTATTTATTTTGATTTTTTTGGCCGTTTATTTTTTATATGTCGTATAATATATTTTTATATTTTATTTTTCCGCGTCAACTTGATAATGGTTTAATAGTCGAAAAGTTTTATATTTATTATAAAAAATTGTAATTTTTAACTATACACATATTTGATAATAAAACAAAAACGCATACATATATATTCACGCGCAACTTGTCTATAATATACATTAGAATATTACCGACGTACTTACAATGCACTCTTGTAGAACCAACCGAAAAATTTCTATTTTCTTGTGAATACCGGCTAGACATTTCGTTACATTCTTCGCTCGTTCCAATTTACGCTGTTTAGTCTTTTGCCAACATTTGTTTACGAACATGAGCGATGATTCGTCTACGTGAATATCCAATAATTTCGGAAGACGCGACATTTGAGTAGCGGAAATTTTCGACACGACCCTATACGCGTCATCTTCATCCAGAATTTTTACGCTTCCACTAGACGAGCTAGCATTTGAACTTGCGTTTTTCGAAATTTCAACACTTCCACCGGACGAGCTAACGTTCGAACGAACGTTTTTTTCTTCGATGCCGCGTTCGGTTTTAATTTTTAAATCGACCGCACGGAAATTACTAGCGCAATTCTTTTTACACGCGCTTTTAACCGTATCTTTTGCAAATGCGAAAGGAGGCCGTTTATGCTCAGAAATCGCACGATTTTCACGTAGATCGGTTTCGGAAATTTTACGATCATTTAATTTAGACGATTCGCGACTATTAACGCCATTTGGAGTAACGTTATTTTCCGCGGTAAACGGTATAAAATTTGTATTCGCCCAGCGATCATTAACAACGTCGACCATGTTATTCGGACGATAATTTTTCACTTTCAAAATCGGCGTTGAACTAACAAGAGTGCGTTGCGTAGCGATCTGAAACGATGACTTTCTCCCCGTTAAAAGATTACGATTGGCTACAATTTTAATCTGCGAGATATTTCCATCCTCGAAGAAATTGTCTTCTGCAACGTCGACATTATTTACTAGGGACGTCTCATTAAATCCGGTCGACTTGACGGAATTATTTTTTACGCGCACTTTTCTTTCGGTATCGTTGAATGAAAATTCATCGTCTGTAGTTTTTGAAACTACCACCTTAGCGACAGTTGAAATGTCGCGAATTTTATTAACCGTTCCGATATTATCATCGCCAATAGTTTCGAGTAGCGTAGACGATGATACAACGGTATTTCGATCGTCTACATTAGCAGTTGTCACCATCTGATAATTGTTTGCTGTAATTAAAGTTGTTCCGGACGGGATTATTTTTGAAACTGCAATAACCGCTAACGAATTTCGATTGTAATTGTTAGTAAAACGTATATCATTGTCCTCGTCCGACGTTTCTACAGAGGTGGTACAACGTAAAGAACGACTCCCACAACATAATAATATATCACGAAAAACACCGCTCGTATTTACCTTATAGCTTACTTTCGAAATGTCATAATTAAACGACGCAAGTAAACAATCATCATTCAAACGATTCGATGATGATGATGATGATGATGATGATAATACATCCGTATTAGCGATATTAGTATTCCGTTTATTAATAATATTTGTATTACGAACGTCGAAACAATTTTCACTTAATTTTTTTACAGGCGAAAACTGATTCGATTTCCGATTGCGCTTATTATTTTTTCGTAAATATAGCTGTTCGGTTACTCGATTTAGTAATATACCGGTATTCGACACTTTACTACGAAGTAGTTGTTGTAGCTGGTATAACTTGCCGTTGCATCCTTTCATTTTATATTTGTCCAGAAATCTTAAGAACGTGTTCAATAAATAATGATGTTGAAAAGTATCGTTGACTTTTTGAGAACACTTCGCAAACAACAAACAACATCGCAGTATAGGATGATTCGACTTCGTTTTATGAATAATTATTTTCACGCTGATTGCGATGATTTTCCACAATCGAATGTAGAAAATCGACATCAACTTCGGATTCGAATGATTATTATTACAGGCAGCATTTTTTAATCGAACCGTATCATTACGGTCGTAATTAAGAACGCGCGTATTTTTCGCTTCGTTATTTATAAAAAATTTCCCGCCTTTAATAATAGGCGAAGATGATCGTAATTGATTTAAATTTCGGTAATAAATCGGTAACATAAAAAAATCGTAACCGACACGCGATAAAGTTGATAAATTTACATCTACTAATAAACGCTGAACTAGGTTTATATTATCTGACGTAACGCGCGTTTTTACAGTCGCAGATCGTTTATAACAAAAAGATGTTTTAAAACGATACTTCCGGTCGAATCGGTTTTTCGTCTCGATACGATAGGTAATCCCGTAAGGAAGCTGATAGCGATTATTGGGACTTTTTAAATCGCGATACCGTTTCAATCCTGTCAATACACCCGTACTACGCCATCGGTATCGACGGATATTTGAAAAATTATTAAACCGGTATCTTTTTATAAAGATTTTACCGGAAACATTTCGGTCGTGATTTACTACAATTATTTCGTTAGTTTTCAATTTTAAAACGTCATTATTACGACCGTTAGTATCACTGAAATATGTAAAATCCGTCGATAATAACTTCATATCGGATGATGACATTATGACTGCGTACGTTTTACGATAATTCTCGCGGTTTACTATAGTCGTATCCGTTCGTATAATTTCATTTACAGTCTTCGAATATGTAAAATTTACACTATTATTAAATATCGTCTTATTTCGAACGGCGCGTACTTTGAAAAAATAATTTAAATCATCCGAAATAGCAGTTAACATCCGTTCATAAATCCGGTTTTCTCCGCATACTTTCTCGCTATAATAATATAATATATCCGGATGAAATGAATTAATAAAACGATTTTTTATATCGATTTCGCGCCATGTTGCAACACTTTCCGAATAATAACTATTATATATAAAATTCGTAATAATCTTCACCGCGGAATATATATCCATGAATAATCGAACTAAATCAACGATCGCGATAAATAAATCGTAACTTATATCACCTGCAGATATTATACGCGGACGATACTCTGTCATTACACCGTTTGAAGAAAAACACGATTTCTGTAGTATATTCGAAATCGCACTATTAACGCCGTTAGTTGTAACAACGGCGGCCTCTGTTACTATTTCACGAATATTAGGTAAATTAGAAATTTTATATATAGCAAATAAATCGCACGCCCATTTTCTAAAACACGTATCATTCATCAGCGTATCGAATATATCATTTAGAATATTAGACGTTAACCAATAATAAGATGCATCTTGTAGCGCGTAATCTGAAATATTACCATCGTCTACGATGATCGGATTGCAACTGTTAACGGTTTCAGATTTAACTAAACTAAACGCGTTTATTACGACATCCTCTTCGATTACCGGTACACAAGAATTACGCGTTAAACTAGTAATATGAAAATCGCGATTAGTTTCATCGGATGATAGAAATGTTGGTAAATCTTTTGTAATTTCATTCTCGTATACCTCGATTAACTGCAAATTATTATGTGATACGTCATAATAATGGAAGGTTGTTATAGTATTTTTTTTTTCTGTTTCAAATATTTCTAACTCATTTCGATCGATCATATTTAAATTACGCGCGACCTCGTTAAAAGTATGAACATTTTTTTCATCAGTTATTAAGACATCGACGACATTTTCCTCTTTAATAACAGCAGCAACGTCATTGACTTTTCTGTCAGTAACCGAATTGCCAACACTATCTAAAATGGTTACAAGATTTTTATTTTCCGGCTGCTCCGTATCATCGCCAAAATAATTTAATATTACATCCGAATTAGACGCAACACTAATGTCGGTAGATACTGAGCTCTCGATGTTGTTATTTTCAACATTGTTAGGTGCATAATCACACTGAATGATTTTTTCCGTAATTTCTACATCGATATTATCGTCAATTCCATCAGGAAATTCAACAGGTTCTCTCTTGATTGTTATATTGATATTAGGTTTAATATCATCTGAATCGTTCACAGAGTTATATTCTACATACGCATTGCCATTATTATTATTATTATTATTATTAATTAGTTTAGGTATAGTTCTGTTAATAATTATATCATGTGAATATTGTTCGAATTCACCGATTACAAATTTGCTACTATTATTGTTAAGTCGATCAACTACTACTGTAGGTTTACTTTCAAATTCAGTAAGTATTGGTAAATTCTGCTGATAATCATTTATTTGAAATTCGTTATCTACCGGTTCGCTTTTAATTTCAGGCATTACATCATCGTAAGCGATGATTTTTTTCGTATCTGAATAATTAGCATTATCAGATCTTCTTGCTGCCGAATGATTATTAAATATATCATGGGCACTTCTATAAAACCCTGGACAAGTTAAAAATTCCGACTTAATTTTATTTTCCACAACTACACCGCTTGGTACATTATCTTGTTGCGTCGGTTTATTCAACGCATTTTTTACTAAATCTGGTATACTTTTCTCGATTGAAGTACATTTTGACTTTTTCACTGAATTTTTTCGAACCTTCTTCGAATTATTTTTCTTTTTTACCTTACTCACACTATTTGAAAGAAAACCACCTACACAATTTACGTCAGCCAACGGTTTTTTACCTTTATTAGTTGTAATTTTAATATTCTTGGATTTATGTACTGAAGTATGTCTCGTTTTTTTAAGATTCGCAGATTTCTTCTTTAAATCTACTTTTGCACAATGAATACGATTATTTACACATTCTGTACAATTGCTACGAAAATTATATCTGGATTGTAATCTCTCCGGAGATGATTGATTTTCTGGTATTTTTAATAAATGAACATCTTTCTCTTCCATAAATTTATTTTCCATATCTATTTTCTCTTCATCATGAAATCCATTAGTCAATATATACTTATCTTTTAAAATACCTATTTTCTTTTCATCTTTTATTAATTCTGGTTCTTTCAGTTTTATAAACATTTTCTTCAAGTTATCATCATTCGTATATTCGGGGTTTGAACGTAACGAATTAAGATATAAATTGGACATCAAATATAGATTAAACGCGCATTTCTGATCAAAAAGGTCGAACTTTTTATCATCAGATAAATAAATATCAGTCTGATCGTTATCCGGAACTTTATTATAGTTAAACAATGTCTCCGATCTGAATACGCATATAGGAGAAAAATGAATGTTATTTACAGGAATAGATTTTGCGTGTAGAAAACTGGAATTAAAATCTTCCCACGTACGAATACTGAACAGGTGTACAGGATTATGACTTTTTTCCTTTTCAATATCATCAACTATTTCGTCGTCTAAATATTCTTTGTTGTTGATCGGCAAAGAATACTTATTTTTCAGATTAAAATTCATAAAATTTAATACGTCGCATTTCAACTCTTGAAAGGAATCATATTTTGAAACCTCATTTCTCTCAGAATCTTCAACCGAAGTATAATCTACTACATGTTTTTCGGTTGTTTTATCAGTTAGTTCATTTAATGAGATAGTATTAACGCATTGAACAAAATTATTTGTCAAAAATTCATTCCGGCTGATGTTGGTTTTCTCAACATCACTCGTTACATCATTACCGACATTTTCTGGTATTTCGTTTGTAATTTCATCGGTAGTTGTTGAGGATGATTTAGTATAATTATTGCATTTAACTTCACAATCAGAATTTAAAATCCCACTCATAGTATTGTTAATGATATTAAAACATTCGTCTGATTTATCTAAAAAATCATTGCAATCTACCATTGATTTATCATATAATTCCGATAATCCATCAAATCCATTTACACCATTTAAATTGTTGCAATCATTCATTAGCGCATCGTGTCTATTTACTTTTAAATCGTCAACCAATAGCGAAGTGCTTATATCACATATCCTAGTTGAGAAACAAATTTCATGTGATGTTGATTTTGACGGTACTGTTGAAAAATTTTCCTCGCCATGAAAATTTGTAACAGTTTCATTACTAGTTGTGATCAATTCCCCGTTGCATTCCGAATATTTCGAATTATTTAGCGTTGTTGTACTATTAACGAGCTTTAATGGAGTAGCAATCAAATTATCTGAATTATTTATTACTTCAATACATTTGTCTGAATTTTTTGAACTATCGCTGGATGATGAATCTATATGATTTGTCACTCCATTACACAGCAATTTCAAATGAGCAGATTCAGAATTACCTGATATTATTACCGTATTATCTTCTTTATCTGATACTATTGCTATATTGTCTTCTACCACATTCAAAGAAATATTGTCCTCGTTTGTTTCGTTTTCACTTTTGTTGCCATCAGAATAATTATCAAATGATTCCAAACTATCGTCTGATGATATTACAACATGATTTGATACTCTTCCAACAAAATTATTACACGACATATTTGTACATTCAGAAGTATTAAGTAATTTTTTATCATTTATTTTATTAACACAATTATCATTGTTTAATTTTACATCTGTTTCTTGGTTAACATCTTTAACTTGAGTAAACTGTAATACATAATTATTAGACTTCAATCGTTTGTTTGTATTCATCGTAACAATTTCTTTACTGAAAGGTATATGTGCAGTTGCAGTAGTAGTTGCAGTAGTAGTATTAAACACAGTAGAACCACCATCATATGATTGTATCACTTCATTTTTTTCTAAATTATTTTCCTTAATTACATTATCACTACTTTGTTCATGTATAGTACAGTTTTTGTTTATCCATATCGTTTCTGTGCTAAATGAATTAATTTTCGAGTTAAATGACAATGGTGCATCATTGAAAACAGTAGAACCACCATCATATGATTGTATCACTTCATTTTTTTCTAAATCATTATCCTTAATTACATTATCTTTACTTTGTTCGTGTATAGTAGAGTTTTTGTTAATCCGTATCATTTCTGTACTAAATGAATTCATTTCCGAGTTCGGCAATGGTGCATCATCATCATCAGGTATTGCAACTTTGTATGACATATTAATAAGCATTCTATTCCAATTCACTAATGTATTAAATGCGAGTGTATTAACATTAGTTGGTATATAAGTCAAATCCTTATATATTTGATAAGGCGGAAACAATACTTTTTCTATATGTTTCCACATTTGATACCAAACATAATTACTCGGTAATTTAAAAATGTTTTTCACAATGTCGGTTGACTTACTTTCAATATTTTCTTCTTCAACTGTACTTATACGTTGAACACTTCCAAATATATCATCATCATCATTAATAACGCAACAAGCGGGATATTTTAAATCTCTCGTAATATAGGATATTCCGCGATCACTTACATATTCATCGCCAATATTTAGTAATAAACTATTTTGATCCTTAAATATCTCTTTACTCAGTCTTAAGGAAATTGTACCAGACAATCTATCAATTAATAAGAATGCAAGTCGTTCCAGTGTGAATGAAAATAATGGATTACTATTTATTAGTGAATCGTTAAAATTTAATAAATGTTTAATGAAACATTTAATTTCCGAATTAATGTCAATATTTATTATAAGGTCAGTTCGATATTTCACCGACGATGGAGACGTATTAGTAATAAAATTAATAATTTTTAAAAAGACTAATACGAAGCTATTTCTAAACGAAGTGTAATAATAGTACTGGAACTGTTCAAAATCGTCATTTCTTGTAAGCGATTGCGATTCGTAAATTTTTATCTTATTACCCGCTTTTCCGTTTAAAGTATCGATATTTTTAACCGATTCTACGCTATTTGTTTGAGAATTATAATCTCGGAGTGCTTCCATCGACGAAAATTGTGATGACATAAAATGCCGCATCAGCTTATAAAATGCGCATTGTTCATCTATGCGTACAGAAGTATTATCATTTATATATCTAGCAATACTCCATTCTAATTTTTTCCCAATTTTGCAGACATTACTACCACTGCTAACACCATCGCGGGTGTAAGTGGTAATAAAACAATTAACTTCATGGCGCATGTACGGTCGAATCGGAAAATATTCGTTTGAACAATGCGATATTATAAAATAATGGCACGCGCAGTAACGGTTATACAATTTGCGTATAATATTTTTATAAAACATTTCTCTACCGTATATAAAACGATGTACAAATTGCAATTGCGAAACCACTTCATTTACCGTATTATTAATCAATTCTGGCACTTTACAGCGAGAACCGCACAGAGAATCGCGTGTATGATCAATTTTGCAATCATTCTGCGTTGATCGAATTATATTACAATCACACTTGATAAATTGTTCATGATCAACTTTTGTCATATCCTCGTCGCTGGTAATATTTTTCCATAAAAATTGAGGAGTTCGTTCGTCAATTTCGGCGATAGCAGTAGTCGTCGTGTAATTGCAATATTTAGTCGGTGTATTTTTCTTCTTTTTTATCCGAATTTGTAATCGTTTGAGAAATAATCGATTTAAAAATGACGTAGTCAAATTAGCGGTAATATTTAGTAATTTATTATTCAATATAATTCCAGTAACAGCATCCTGTTTCAGATATTTGAACGTTTGATAAAACTCTATTGTAGTTAACCGTTTTTGCAAGTACCGATTAATAATTATTTTCGTAAAATTTGAAAAAAAAATTAAATTCAGTTTAGTTACTTTTCTACTATTATTCATCGAGAATAAATTAAGTTGACGTTTATAACAGTAATGTATAATATCGAGTAAAAGACGATTAAAAAACCGGCCATGTATACAAACAGAACCATAATGATGTGTATGATGAACATTACCAATAACTCGGAAGTTTTTTGAATACATTAGAACAGAACTGATCCTGGTACGTTGTGATGATGAAATTATCTTACCGATGTTTCGATTATTTTTTCGGCCGGTTATACGAATATTATTACGCTGCGCCGATGGCTGAATTCTATTATTGTAACCACAATCTGTAGCGACTGGAGAAATAATAGGCGGCGCTACAAAACTAAACGATTTTGCAACATTACAATTGTTATTGATCGAAACTGATTCAGTCGTAATTTCTGTACAACATTTGTCCGACTTGATTTTATTTCTACCTCTATTCATTTTGTCTTTTCTTCCTTCTTGCTTATTATCATCATTAGGCGATTTAGTTACTAAATTTTCTTTCTTTTTCCGTCTAGTCCTCTGATGAATACCTTGTGACAGAACTTCAAATATGGAAAAAGCATCCTTTACGCCTGGTTTAATACGATCTTTTATAGCACGTGCATACGATCGAGTTATTATACGATCATCCTGTTTACGAACAATGTTGAAATAAATATTTTCTAAGCTTTTATTAGAACGAGTAACACGTTTAACCGCATTGCTTTTATTCGCGTTCACTTCATTATTATCTACAGTATTAGCATCGTCGGTAACATTGCTGCCTGTTTCAGCTTTACACTCTTTTTTGTTTTTTCGATTACATTTGGAGTACTTTCTATTATTCCCATTAGCTTTTTTCCTCGAATATGTTTTCTTTTCTTTGTTTTTTATTATAGATAATTCATTGTTATGCACTATCACTGGTGTGGATAGTAAATTTGATTGTGGGTCTCCGTGATATTCAGGAAAATTTATTTTATCTTCGGGAAAATTTCTTTTATCTTCGGGAAAATTTATTTTCTCTTCAAGAAAATTTCTTTTATCTTCGTGTAATATTTGATATTTATCAGTTTTTCGTTTGATTATGGAATGTATCCGATGTTGGCAACAGGGAACTGTATCAACACCATATAGATCATTAACTAGAGAATAATAATCAACATTATCTGATTTATCAGTCAGATAATTATTAAGAAAAATATCTAAATATCTATAACGTTTTTTATCAGTAAGACAAAATGAAGGGCTAGGAACAGTAAGATTACGAACTACACTACAATAACATAACAAATCAATATGATTCAAGCAAACGCAATTATTATAATTATCGGGTAAGGTTTTGTGTTTTATAAACTTTTGAAAATTACAATCAGGCTCGTGTTCTACACAATGTAACCATTGAAAAAATTGGAAACCGGCTATTTTGTCGAATTTCTTTGTATAGCCAATATAATCTTCCTCGCATTCATATTGTTGTTTAAAATTAAAACGTCTCAAATTATTTTTTTTATTTTTACTATTACCTTTCTTATCAGAAACTGATCCTGTAAAACCAGGAGGAACAATCATAGAAGCAACAGTATCCGTCGGGTTTTCTTCATTATTAATCTGAGTTTTATTTATCGGTACACATAATTCTTCTTTGTCTTCATCATCATCATAATCATCATCATTATCATCATTATTATTGTTATTATTATTATTATTAGTTGAGACAGAAAAGTCGGATATAATTGTTTCTGGTTGCAGTTGCGATTGTGACTGTTGGGGCTGTTCTTGATGCGATTGTAGAGACTGTTCTTGTTGCAACTGCAATTGTTGAGGCCACTCTTGCTGTAATTGTGACTGCTGCAATCGTCCCATATGTTCTTGTTGTAACTGGGATTGTTGCAGTTGTTTATCATCACCATCATTATCTTGTAGCACGCATGGTAATAATGAAGATGATGTTACAATACAATTATATAAGTCTGTTTCAGACTTACGCCGCATTACATTACTGTGAATGTATTTGTCGCCGTTCGAAACATCTGCAATGGGTTGTTGTGTATACGGTTGTTGCGCATCATTAAATACATCTGATTCAGATTTTCGTCTTTCTCGGTAATAATCATATTCGACATTATTTATTTGCGCTATTAAATCACATTTATAAACATGCTTTTCAATACAATCTTCTTGTGGTGCATAAATGACTGATGGGATAACAGAATTTTCTAAACGAACTGAACAACTTTCAATGATGTTATTATTATTACATGTTTTGTCCTCTTCTAAATTCAAGACGGTTTTGTGATTATCATTAACATCCGTACAATGATTATTTGATAATTCTTCATCATTATTATTATTATTATTATTAATAATAATATCGTCCCGATTCATGAACGTTGTGTGATCCTCATTAACGTCCATGCAATAGCTATTTAACAATCCATCGTTATTAATATCGCACATAGAAAATCTGTCGCAAGGAACTTTACTTATTAGTTGACGTATTTCCTCACTTTCTGACGGCAAAATTTTATCTGGCTCGTGTTCAGGAGACAAATTAATTTCTCTATTTTGATTGCTTACTACTAGATTAACTGCACCTCGCCCCATTAAACTATTATTTATCCGATTTGATTTATTCATAAATAATTCATAATTATAATCACACGTATCTTTATCATCGGGGTAACCAGAATTATCAGCGTAGAAGTACTTTTCTCGTTTGTTGCAATAATTTTCAGCTGCTTTTAAATAAGATAACATATTATTAACATATTTACACGTCCGAGATCTATTCCAACGATCATAAGAAGCTTCTGTATCAGATCGACAACCTCGCAAATTAGATACGTCGTCGGATGTTACATGAGCCGAGTTTATATTGTTTCCTCCTGCATAATTTTTTTTCTTTCGTTTCCGCCGACGACAGATCTTTTCATTTGAGTCCCTATGAAAATATATGACATATATTATTTATATATATTATTTATTTATATTTATATATATATATATATATATATATATATATATATATATAAAATCATCATCGTATTGTTCGTTGGCGAACGTCGTGACTAGCTATTGTACGTTTTTATTTTTACGTACAAAATTAGCTTGCATTCAAGGCACTATTTATATGCAACGCAAATGCGCATACATATTATGTTATACGAAGTGGGGTGTCATTGCATATATATATATATATATATATATATATATATATATATATAAATATATATATATATATATATATATATATATATATATATATATATACTTCACTCGATAAACTAAACACAAATTCTAGTACAATAATTACACTTACCCCCTAAATGTAAATTTTCAAATAAAGGTAACTTTTTTTTCTACATTCAGCCAATACTTCTACCAGATTACAATATTTCAATCAGTATAATATTTGAAGGAGATAAGGAAGATCATATGTACGTATGTATTTCTAGAACACTAACTCATTTACTTCGAATAATTTACTTTCTCGTAAACCCAATAACCAATTATATATAGAGAATGTATATAACAAAACGTTAATTTAACAGTATTAATGATCAAAAATGTTTGTTTAGCCACATTATCTCTAATTCGACGTAAGAAATAACACCGGAAATGTTATTATTGCATTAAAACGCATCAATAAAACATGTTAACTTCAGTGCACCGAAGTTTAGTTTGATAGCTAATATTCAGCATCAATAAATCGTGCGAATAAATCAAATATATACACGCGTCGAGCTTATCATTGAAAAACATGTATAGTAAAAATATTAATAAAAATAAAAACGAGGATATTAAAAGAGAACAAAATTTGTTTTTAATTTTTTTTTTAAATAATTCAAACAATACATATTAAGAAAGACAAGCGTACTCGTAATCTTTTACGTTATTTGAAATATAAAGATCAAATAAGCGCGAATTGCAAAATCTAAAGACAAACGCTCCTCAATTTACAAATTTACATACGAAATAATGAATCAATTTTATGATAAGATAGTTATACTTAGGACTTATGCCAAGAAGTTAATTTGAATTTTTGTATATCAGTCTCGAAAACTGAACAAATTCGTCAAAAAAAAAAAAAAAAAAATTAGAAAGTACGAATTTTGCACAACATCCGAAGATTAACAATAATCATATAATGCATGTTAAACAAATATGAATCTAGCGTTGTTCTTTAAAAGCTGATTTACAATAGTACAAAAATGTATATAAACCGATCAAACAATATTACTATTTGCAAAAAATTCTAGTCACAAATTATTTTTATAACAGTAAAAAACTCTCTAATATCGTGTCGTCAGGCACGACTTTTGAACAGATTAAAATTTGCTTAAAAAATAAACAAAAATTGTAAATGATTTAATATTTTCTACTCACAGTTTTATGGAGAAATTATAAAAGAACAATAAAATCGTACTAAAGCGAAAGATAAAAATTACCATTATTCCAATAAAATAGAGTCATCAAGATACAAAACAGATTGAAAAATAAAATGATATCATGAAAAATCTAGTATTATGACCGATGTTTCTACCACGAACGAAGATCAGAATAAAAATCATTTACGCATAATCGCTATAAAACAAAGAATAAAGCAACGGAGACACATTTAACGTGATCGACTAAAAATAAATTTTAATATGTAAAGCACATTGATGAGTAATGTGTTGTAACACTTTGATGGAATGATACAGAAGATTCATTATATGAATGAATACAAAGAAAATTTGAAAGTTCCACCCGTGTATACTACTCTTGTATGGCAGAAATAGCTATATGAAAGCAACGTATAAGATCAAATTAAGGAACACAAATATATTGATATTAACAGACTAAATGTCAGCAATCCGAAAAATTCATAACAGAACAGACAAGCAGGATAACATTTTACCGAATACCGTGAAGATACGCGGTAAACTTAAATAATATAATAATACTAAAGTAGTATTTAAGTGGATTCCGGGGCATAGAGGAATACAGGGAAACTGCATTGTGCATCAACTTACAACGAATGTACCAGTAAATCAGCGGCAAATTAATATAAAATATTCTTGGAAGGAATTTAATGTCAATTAAAAGCGAAAAGTTTAATAATAGACTGGGACCATAGGTACGGAAATCTTAGTAGAAATTGCGGAAAATACTATTATAGTGACAAAAAGAAAATACGTAAGGATACCTGGTTTTCGAATAACATGCATAGAGATTACATTAAAATGACACGGAAAATAATTTAACTCCAAAAAAAACTAAAACAAATTAAAAATAAATTCAGATTTATGTGAATGCATAAAAGAGGAAGGACATTGAACATATAATTTGAAACTGCAGAATAATAAATATAGAAATATAAACTGCAAAAAAAAATTGTTCGAACACACAATACATTGCCAGTACATATTGGTCAGATAATTGCCGAACAGTCTAACAAAAGTGGCTGGGATTTGTATCGATTTATAAAGATTAATAATATTAAGATATAAATTAAAGTTTACCGATTGTTATAAACTTTGTTAGTTAATGAAAATACTTATAGTACAAAGAAAACTGTCTAAATGGGTAATATAGGACCAAAAAAAAAAAGAGAGAAAAAGAATAGCATATTTTCAAATAGCTTATAATTAAAATGTTCAAATACATAATAACGGCCTACAATGATAAAAACAGCGCGTATTTTTTATAAAATCTGAATTTAATGCCACTTTGAAAACATTTAAATAAAAAGTTTCAATTGACCGAACCTCTCCAACAGATTCATATAAATTTGAAGACCCGTGTGTCAAACACTGTCACCATCCCTATAAAAACATCAAGAAATCTAACAGGCCTCAACTTACTCGTCAGAACAATTAATTACTTCTACCAAACTTTAGCACCCGAGTATTTTAAATCAAAGACATCAATGAACAAAAAATACAAACACACGACGTACATGTACAATTTATCAACATTCGTCTTAAAATATTTACGAAAAGTGGAACAAATATGTTTTTCCCATATAACAGCGCTGCCAAGTAGTAGTAGTAAAGTTACAATAAACTATACGGCATACGTTGGCCCATGCGTTTCAAAACCCCTTAAATAGTATAAACTTGTTGAAAATCTTTGTGCTGCACTATTTAATAAAATTCTTATTTTAATTTTAAATAACACATTACCGATGTATTACGGCAATATTATACATGAATGCAATCAAAAAACTATATACATAAATATACACACACACATATATATATATATATATATATATATATATATATATATATATATATATATTCACTATAATCGTTATTTTTTAATAGTAAAATATACTTACATCACTGGGTCGTTGTAGGGATATGTCTTTATCCTCAAAGGTGATACCTCGAAAAACTTCATACCTACGGCTTCTAATAGTGCACGATAATGGCTATAATGAAGACAAATACAAAAATAATGATTAAGTATAAATAGTAAAAAATTTAAAAAGAAAAAGTCACATAAAATCATATATATATATATATATATATATATATATATATATATATATATATATATATATATATATATATATAACGAAGTTTCATAAAATTACTGATTACTGCTTATATGTTTACATACAGTTACAAATCACTGTGCAGATTAAATTATATTTCAAACTAAACATGTGTAAAATAATAAAAAATTGATATAAAATATACATATAATATATATATATATTATATATATATAATATATACGAAATTAATATTGCATCCAAAACAAGATAAAATATGTGTTTATCTACGAAAATCGTATGATCGTAACATAAACTGTTTTATTCATGTAAAGAACGTTTTGTTTCGTTCTTTTTATATAACAAATGAATTATTTATAAAACTACTTAACTAATAATTCATTTGACCGACAAATTACACGTTGGCTTTGAAGCATGAAATATTCAATAATTTAATAGTATTCGATTTTGTGTGTCAACCTTTAAAATACATGCAATAAAATGAAAGAGATACGCACACGTACATATATTATATAACTTATTCAAGTTTTATAATAAACGGTGTTCGTATTTATAGCCGTGTACATTTTGGTTAGAAGTATGTAACTTCCGCCATAAATAAGGTTCATATTTTAAAAATGTTTTGAAATGACTTTATGTAATGAACTGTTAGATGCTATTACACTAATCACTAAAGGCTGAAATTAAAGTATAATTGCATATAGTAAAAATGAGCATATAAGACAGTCGGTGTGTAATTCCACAAAAAATGAATTAATAAAAATAAATACTTTTACCGGACCGGTCTAAATGATAACTTTAAGCCGGGATCAATCAAAAACGACGAACTTTAGAATTCGCAGTACAGAGAAAAGTAATATTTTAAAAATCAAAATTTTTCGAAAATGAATGAATATTAAAAAAAATGTTAATTCATCCGACAGTTCGATAAATATATATATAATTAAGATGTTTCGTCTTAGGATATTCATAAGTAATAATACTACGTATCTCACATCAAACAAATGGATATTTTAATATTATAAATACGATTTTCTCGATACGTTACCTTATACTTAACATATAACGCAAAAAAAAAAAAAAATTATCTCACATATTTATATCACGATAATCTCACTTTCTCTTCCAAATTACATAAATAAACTAGCAAAGAAGGTGTTCCAAAATATAATACTTAACCTTCGTTAAAATATAAAACTATATCGCAATATGATTCACTCGAGTATACTTTTAAAAATATTATATTAATGCCATGGAAAATTTATTTTACCGAGTCCAATAAACAATTCTTAGAGTAACTATTTTTATATGATGTGGTAGTAGTGATCATTAAGTGAGAAAGTAAACTAAACTCTGAATCTGGATTACAATTCATATGAAACGTTACCATGCTTACTTCAATCTTTTTAAAATCGAATAAATATCAAAGAACACAACTGTATAAATGAGAAAATTGGGCAAACGAGAATGGAAAAAATATAAAAACAATCATAATTTAGTTTAATTTTAACAAAATGATGCATTTAAAATTCACTAGTAACTAAAATTAATAAATGTAAATAATTTTTAATTTCTCGAAAACTGGATGTAAATATTTCTAAGAGACGATAACAGAAAATGTTAAAAATGAACATAGGTTTATAATAACGGTTATATATTTATCGTACCTATATAATTCGTAAATGAGCACCAAATTATGATAGAACGAAGAATCAATATGTTTAACACATAGTTTGTAAGCGAGATCATACCGTCAATAACAGGAATAAAATAAAAAATACAAATCGGAAGGAAAAAAATTAAAATAATAAAGACGAACAGTGCACCAACAGTGCTAATATCTTCTCATTAACTGGTAAGAATGTGATATGTTTAGAAATGCAGCGCACCAAAAATAAATATCTTGCAAAATAAACACACCCATGCAAATCGTATACTTACAACACCAAAATAAATACAGTATATAAATCGCGGAAATAAATAAAAATTCAATGAACACAAAAAAAATCATTAAAAATAAACCTATTAAAATTGCTTACCACAGACATACATTTATCACAGCAACTTGCAGTCTCTATACGATTCACTATGTCATTTGCGACTGTTAAACTTCCATGAATATATTTCGCTTTGGGATAGCAGAAATTCATGACTATGAAAGCTGAATCACTTCTTCTAACAGCTTCCAAATCGGTAAACATTATCAGACTGAACATATACACACGTAACTTATGTATATATTTACATGTGTATACGTATATGAAAGTGGATATATATATTATATATGCGATATATATATATATATATATATATATAAATTATACGTATTAATTAACAATTCGTCGTTCAATTTTTACCCGAATTTGTTCTCGAGATAAAAATTGAAACATAAAAACGGATAAAAAAACGTTATTTTCATTTAAATCCCCTGCAATGAAAAACAGATTAAAACAGAAGAAAGAATAACTTATTACAATGAGAAAAGAAATGGCGTATGACGCTAATAAGAATTTAATAAATATTATGGAATGGAATCTTATGGTTTGTTCAGATTTACTTTTGAATCATCAAATTACAGACGGTGTCGTAAAAAAAAAATAATTATCCGTACCCTTAACAGTCACAATAATTATGTCCTGAATGCCATTATTCTCTCTTCTTCGCATTTAGCACTTTCTATATTTTCCCATGAGAAAACAATTAAGTTACAAAAAATAAGCCCATTGGCAGGACAGTTTTAATCTTCTAATGTACGGAATTGGTTACTACACCCAATTCGTAAAGGTTATTCTTTTTAACGTTGTAACAGACACTGATTTCGGTAAGTAAAATGTAAATCATTAAAATTATTATATTCAACTAATTCAAAATGTTAGAGCAATTATTTCATTGTCATACACGTAAATCGTCAATTATAAACGGTTATCCTTCACTATAATTGGGGACACATCTTTGATAATTATGGTTAAAATACAAATTGAAACTAACACCTATTGTAGAGAGAGCTGCAGGTGAACGATATGATCAGATCACCGAGAAAATATTAAAACGTACTGCAAGAAACACAATTTTATAAATTACATACCTGTTCAATAGTGCTTTATCTGACTTTCTTTTATTTACTAGACGCGTTGAAGAAATACATAATCATGAAACCAGAAGCCTACTTCTACTATAACATCGTATGAGTCATTCTACATTATTCAAAGGTATTCGAAAAACTAATATTGCAAAGAATTACTGCAACCTTAGAAAAAATCAAAACGGATTCGATCTCTGTTCATCAGTTTGGTTTCAATAAGACACTTTATAGTATACATCAATTTGATTGTAGATGCTGTTTCTCCCGGTTTTCAAATAGGATGATATACCGCCTGCCTCCTTTAGATGTACTTACTATATAAACTCAAAAAGCTATCACTTGATCCAATCCTATTTGGAAAACAGGTAATTTCGTGCATGATACAACTCTGAATATTCTGATAAATATCTAGTACAGGTATTCGTACTGGAAATAATTGTTATGTTGCCTGCTCTGTATACAATGTTCACAGCAGAACAACGTAATATACCTTTCCTGATGACGCATTCAATATAGCCGCCTACAAAAGTCCGGAAATTGCATGTTGATCTATTCAACGCCATTTACAAGCAATGCATGCACTTAAAAATGATGGTTTTGGTCTATGTCGTCTCCCTTTCGCGTTTGTATAAGGGTTGACTTTCCAGACAAATGTCTGGCGAAAGGTTTACCTACCTCTTTAACATTTTTTCGATAACACCATATTTAGAGATGTTTATTTCGCGCCTTTGTATTATACATATATATACACACATACACACACATATATATAATATATACATATACGTATATAATATATACATATACGTATATAATATATACATATACGTATATAATATATACATATACGTATATAATATATACATACACGTATATAATATATACATATACGTATATATATATATATATATATATACATATACGTATATATATATATATACATATACGTATATATATACATATATATATTCCCCTTCCTTTTTTTCTTTATATACAGATCCCAATATATTCAATTCACCAATGTTCACTGTGGACTTCCGTCATCGATGGTGATCATCTGCGCATGTGTCAGCCTCCTTTGGAATGTTTCTTAATATTTAGGGGCCTATTCTGTACATGATATAGTAAATATCCCTACAAGATTCTATACATCAATATTCACCTTTTCTGATAACAGTTGAAAGTCCAGAAATTGCATCTCGACTTACTCAACTACATAAACAAGCAGTTAACAAGCGGTGCACACGAAAATCAACACATGTAACTTTTAGTCTTCCAATATACTAAGAATAACAACCAATTCTGTAAGTACCTTCGCTTAATTGTGGATCAAAAACTTAAATAACGCGTATTACCACAGCTTAGAAAAAATTTAAAATTTTATTCCAGTTATACATTTTTTTTTTAAAAACAAAGGCAAAATTTCGTTTAAAAATAAGCTGCTGATCTGCAATGCACAATTTTGACGGATATGCACCCAACAACTCAACACTTTGAGAGATGCTCCTATTCAACATCAATATGTTCCACGATGATCTGCAAGTGTCCTTAATCATATAAATTTATTAGAATAAATATAAAATATTTTTTGACAAATTCTCTAAATATCCAAACACACTTCCGAGCAATCCGCTTCAAGATTAAAACGATGAATGCTCTTAAACTCAACCTTAACAAAAAGATCTGATTCCGTACAGATGAGCGTATTATTGTCAATTTGTACAGGTGTATATTAGATAATGACACACTTAAACATAAAATGTTTAATTATTTTAGGGATTTCATTACATTTTACTCATTATAATTTACAACATATTATTAAACTAATATAAGAAAAATGAACCCCCTAATCAAGTTAACCCTTCTTACGTGACATTCTAATAAAAATGAAATGATCAATCTTAGATCCATTATACACGTTATTAAACTGGAATTTAGACCTGGCCGTTAAAGGAGTCTTTCGTAATCTTTACGTTGATATTTACAATTTCACATATAGAACTAATTTCCTTTACGGAAAAATCGTAGTAATGTCTAGTAGTTTGATAAAAAAAAAATACCATGTGATGGTACTTTTAGCCGTTTAGTATTATTTCACAGTTAATCAGTTGTTTCTAGGACTCGTATCTCTAAGTCGATTTCATTATGAATTCAAACTATCTATGTACATCTTTTTTTTTTTTTTTAAATAATCTAAAACATTAGAACGACAAGAATTCGATTTAGAAGTATCATATTTTGAAAAAGAATGCGTCTTCAATTATCGATAATATTGCTGATGACGAATTTACTACTAGTAAAATGAACTAAAGAATCTCATATGAGGGAGGAAACTAACTCATCGATGAAAAGAAGAAGAAACTATTTGATAAAACACAACTTTGTTTTTAGGCATGAAGAATGCATCGAATACACGTATAATATTTTCCATGTTCCAAGGATTAAGCAATTGGTTCAATTAATCTAGGTAAAATTCATTATCATTCATGAAAAGATCAATAATTCACTTCATATATCATAAAATATAAAATTCAAAAACATTAGATGAACTGAAACAGTGACACGTTGACCAACAAATGATACAAAAGTCAAAGCACTCATTGGTTTATTAGATAGTATATCGAAAAATTCAGTTCAATTTATTCAAAATAAATACTTGTTATAAACAAATGTATTTGTGAAGCAGGTAAAAAATACCAACGTTGTGTATGTAACACCTTATGCGTTATTAACTAGACAAGTATTTATTTTTAATAAATTGAACTGAATTTTTCGATATACTAATATGTAATAAACCAATGAGTGCTTTGACTTTTGTACCATTTGTCAGCAGCGTGCCACTGTTTCAGTTCATCTAATGTTTTTGAATTTTGTATTTTATGATTTACGAATTGAATTGTAATATTGATCTTTTCATGAATGATAAAGAATGAATTTTACCTAGATTAATTGAACCAATTGCTATTTATTTATATTATTTTTTTTTTTGTCAGGATATATGGAAATTTCTTTTCTTCATCACAAGTTACATCAATTTCAGTCGTAATTTAATATTTTTTTTACAAAATAATATCACATTTATAAAAAATCGTTTACTTACTTGAGAAAAACAAGTTCAGCGTTGAATATCAAAATTTTACAGTATATGCAGATATGCCACAGACTGACAGTATCACAAATGATATTCATTGGAATATTCGATTTTCGACAAATTTGTGCTTCTCGTACATACTTTAATAGCGATAAAAAAAAAAAATTATAGATATATCAAACATACCTTTAACTCTTTCGTAGTTTATATTATTTAAATTTGAATTTTTGGTAACGCCAGATGAATGCATTCTTAACATTTCCGAACTACTTACATCATCCATGCAAAGCATGGATGATGTAAGTATATTATAGAAAGTCAGAAATTTCTTCGTTCAGCGTTAAACTTAAATTATATATTTTGAACAATCTATACATTGCTCATTTTCAAAAATTTAAATTAAAATGAAATATTTTGCATGATATATCATTGTGTGTTTGGCTTTCCATACAATTAACAACCTACATTTACTAAAAATATGAATGAACAAAAAGTTATCACACATCAAAATATTAAAATTTACACATATACACACATACATGACATTTCTTTTAATCGATATTTTAACAAAAAAAAAACACGTACATGGTGCCACACTCTATTTCCTAAATTATTGGTTTTTGGAACAAATCGAATTTATTTATATTATATATATATATATATATATATATATATATATATATATATATATATATATGTGTGTGTGTGTGTGTGTGTGTGTGTGTGTGTGTATGTGTGTAAATAAAGATCAGACGTGAAATAGAAATTAAATATGGGGAACATAATTTTTGCATTGCTATTTTTATTAAAATTTCAAGGTTGATAAATGCGTCCAGGAACGAGTAAAACTAATACTGATCAAGAAAAGTGTGGGAAAATTATGAAACGTTGATAAAAGAAACGATTCAGACAGAAAAATTAAAATAAAACTCTTTCAGATAAGAAAAATAAAACCTTTCAAAAATATATAACCAATTTAAAATCCTATTCTCTATTCTGATATGAAAAATAAATCCTGTCAAAAATACATAACCAATTTATATAATTAAAATGGCGAGTAATCGAATGATGAGGAAAGTGTTATTTGTGTACTAGCATCTTTTGTTAAGCGAAATAGAACTACTGAATAGTGATGCCAAATAGAAATAGGTTTAAAAACATCCTTGTGAATTGTTCTCTGCCTTCCGGGCGTTCTTTCTTCAGCTTAAAGTACTGATACTGCAATAAAAGCATTTTAGTTTTGTATTTCCCAGAAAGTACATTTCATTACAAATATTTATATATAGCATCTGTTCCTGGAAATTATTCTAGACCCACGAATGCTGCTAATACTGATCTCATTGAACTGAAGGCATATTTGTCTTCTTTTTCACGAAGAGTTATGAAGGTTTCACACGCCAGCCTTTTCGATCTTTGAAAAAACGATGGAACAGGCGTAGCGTATTCACCCTCATTATGGGTATAAATCATTTTAAAATGTTTATTAAAATATTTACGATTTGACATTTATTCTAGAAATGAGCGAAAATTGACAGATAAATTAGCAGCAGTTAGGTGTCTTATTGATACATACAACGCCAACTGCAAAGAACATTACAGTTTGTCTGAAATGGTAACGATTGATGAAATTCTTAACGCATTCAGATTGTATGGGTCCAATTAAATCTGACAAAAATGTGATTAAACTAACAGCTGCGAAAATGTTTCACACAATGTGGAAGTATATTGCGGAAAACAGACCTCATCAAATTGTAAAAAAAAAAACTTGTCCAATCAATATCAATAAGTGGGTGGAATATAATATTTGTAAAGTGAAAAATCACAATATATGATGTATAAAACACGTCAAAAAGTATAAGAAATCATTCGAAAAAGAAATGCGGAGTGTCGTCCCATGCGCGTGAAGTCATGTTACAATTGAATGAAGGGTTAACACAGTAGTTTTGAACATAAAAAATATTGCATTGCATTATTTTTGGACATTAGAAAAGACGTTCCTTAAAATAAAGTGGTTTACTATATGACAAAAAACAGAACATGACGCATCAGCGCTCTGTACACTGCTACACGTAACATACATATTTTTATGTCAACATAAATATGCATATTCCTATACAATATAACTTCGAGTGTATCGCAAGGTAGTGTACAATATTTATAGATAACGAATTTTCCACAAAACACATTGCAACAGTCGTGTTCTTTGATGATACAACGAAGAGATCATGATCATACTGTAATAGCGGAAAATCTTTATACATCAGGTGAAATGGTTCTCCAAAACACGAGAAGTCGAAATGAACGAGCCAAAATCTAATCACATATTTTCAAATCACAAACATATCAATATAATTCCAATAACAGACAATCCCTGTGTTCAGTGAAGCGAAATACTCAAAACTTTATCTAGATCGATAATAGCCTGAAAATACCGCATCACGAGAAGCAACTTGATCTTAAACTCTGTAACATGAATATGACCACATATTCTTCGTTATTCATAGAAAAAAACATTTACTGTAAAAAATGTCTGCGTAATATAAGAGCACGATGGTATATATGTGCGATGATGATCTACATAAGAATCAACTGTAAAAGAAATAATTCGAATCCAGAGTGAAAAATATATTCGACTTTAAAACCATAACCAGTAAGCTGTCTCTACCCGATGAAAAATGCAGCCCAACTTACATCTGAAAAGATATACTCGAGTGGATTTACTGAACAGTTTCTAAAACACACACAGAATAGCTGTCATTCAATAGCATCGTACTTGACAATTACATAAATCATATCACTGCTAATTACTGAGACGATTTAATGAGGGACCGTATGCAATAATTAAAATTTAAAAAAAAATATATATATAAATGTATTTAAACATACATAAAAACCGGCATACAAATGGTAAATGATAAGAAAAATTACAAACCATATACGATAAAAAAATCGACTATAAAAAAAAGGCAAGTGTATTAGGTTCAACATTATATACCATGCACGTTGGATTTGGTAGAAAACACTCATACTACAAGTCATATTTTTTTATGATACAATTTAAACTGTAACAGCTGGAAATCACTGTCAAGTGGTTCAAATCACAAAAAGTCACAATGAACGAGTCAAAATCTAATCACATATTATGTACATTAAACAAAACTTACGCAAATATACCAATACAATTCGGAGATGGAACAATCCTTGTGTACAGTAAATGAAAATAGGACTATATCTAAACTAACCTAAAAATATGTTATGAAAATAAACACCTACTATATAATATGATCATTCTGAAACCTATATGGACAAACCAGATAAAAATTTAGTGAACTAGTAGTATCAATATAAAATATGCTCAGCGTTTGCAAAAAATGATTCAATACTGATCTACGCAGGAATTATTTCATACAAGAAAGGCTTTAAAACCGCAGCGAAGAATACGTTCCAATGTCTTTAATACCATGTTGTCATTAAAATTAGTTGCCCGCCCGATAGAGAATAGAGCCAAATTTTGACATCTCGAGAGATATATTATTTCGCGGGTTCTAATTATACTAGTATTTTCGAATAGTTGTTCTACTTAACACAGTAAATAACGACATCACTGTCACTTATTGTCAATTTAGGAACAAATTGTGTGTAATAATTACAATTAAAATTTCGCACGTTACTTAAAAATACCTTCTCGGAATGACGACATGCCAAAATGTGTAATAAACTTGAGAACAAAACAAGATGACTACCGTTATTTTTTAATCCTCCAAGAAATTAAGAAATAAAAGAAGAAGAAAAAAAAAAGATAACAGGCATACATACAAATCGCTACAATATGACCTAAAAAATATAAATCAAAAAATAAAATTTTTAGAAGATAAATAATCGATAAACCCCAGCCGTAACTTACAAACTAGACACATGCAACTCACACGTACGTATTAACACAACAAGTATAGCGATATATATAATATACATATGATACAAATAAATACGTCATTTAAAATAGTTATTTCCGAAAAGATTAATTACGTTTCGTAAGAAAACATATAATGTCTGAGCAGCGAAATTTACTGCTCATTTTTATTTTCTAAAACCATACGGTCATTCTGCAATATTTTTAGCAATTTTATAATTACAGTGACGCATGTCCAATGTGTAGTGCGACAATCATTACAATCGAATCTATTAATAGAGCTAATAGAGTGAAACGTAATATTCATGAAAAAGGAATATTACGATTCTTTCATAATATTAATTTTAATTTACATTTACAAACACAAAAAAGTACTATATGTATATGATATATATGTATATATGTTAAAACTTACTTAACTAATCAAAAAATAAAATGGAAACTGTGTAGAGGCTGAAGAATATAATTTATGTTGTAGGATTTCTCGAGTCCGATGATGTGTCACAGTAGGATACGACAAAAATCGCTGCCATTTTTCGGTGATACGCCTATAATATAAATCATAATTAAAACAAATTAAACATATATGTAAGTTTTCGCACCCTAACTAAATAAACAATTTTAAAACTAGTAAACGCATATAAAAATATGAAAATTACCATTTCGTTAAAAAATTTGTCAATTTATTCAAATATTTCTAAACGAACGCGATAACAAAAATTATGGTTGCTGAATAGCATACCGCCAGTAAACAGCTCATTAATGAAGCGAATGCAACTTATAATAAAAGATAACATTAAATTACGATACAAAAATAACTTTATAAAATTCGAGTTAAAAAGTTATAGCACGTGTTTACAGAAATAAGATTAACGAATTCTACTTATTATTTGCGTTTTAGACGCGATGGAGTCTCGTTACATACCTTACATTACTAAGAATAATTGTCGATTTAACTATTAAAAGCACAAAAGAAGCATCATATCTCGTTATTCAAGCTGCTAAGACGCGTCCAAAGAATTAGACAAGTACTAGTTCAGTTATTTATGCTAAAATATAAAAAATTAAAAAGAAAACACACACCTAGGATCCAACTTATATTTTTGTCAATTTCACACGTGTATACGTTTAATTAAACTATGGCCACGGAAAGTAAATATTTTAATTATTCAAAAAAAGTCGCGCATACATAAGCCTAGACATTTTTAGTTACTAAATTGGGGCAAAACATGCGCGCTAATTACAAAAATAAATACACTATTTAAATAATATAAGTAATTCGTCGAATTTTGAACTAATAACAAATTTGTTATTTCGATATCGAAATTAATTTTAAAAATCTACATAATCTAATTGCAGGAAAATATATATATATCTGAAAAATTGTTCGTTAAGGACCATTTAAAATAAAACCCGTTATAATTAACGGTTTTTTACGCTTTTTTTACGCTTAAAAATACGGTTTAAGGAAAATCAACGTTGTTACGGAGTAAATACAATAACAAAAAGGGACAATATACAAACGGTTCGATCTATAAACCGCAATAACAGAATCGTACACGACAGACGATATTCATGGCAACATGTTCCTGCGATCCAGATAAGGGGAGACAACTATAATATAAATAATACTGAGGAAGATGGAAACAAGTTTTTGAATGCAGACTTTGTTCTTGTACAGAGCAGAAAACGACCGTTATTAAAATATGTACGAAACGGCAACATAGCTCAAACGTGTACATTTGTACATCTTTAAAATTTACAACAGCATGACTTCTAGTAACGTCGGCTGGGTTAGGGGAGGATCAGTTTTTATAGAATGCATGCAGCGTGTAACACAAGAAAAAAAAACAGGCATAAAGCCAGTTTTGAATAATTCTGTTTACTATCTATTACACAACGCACTCACTCACTTATCGCTATATAAATGTATATAAATGTATGTATATATATATATATATATATATATATATATATATATATTATGAGCGTAATAGTAAGACTATATTTATATAACATTATAATATTTCGTCCTACTTATATGTATAGGCAGACTTTAGTCAAGATACTTATGGACGAACTTTGGAAGGAATATGACTGTATGTTTACATAACGTACTAATATTTCATCTAAAAATTCGATAACAATCACAGGATAAATTCTATAGCACATTCACACACAGGCACACAGGTAATACATTTTAAAAAATTTATAAATATGCAGTTTTTTGTAGCTACGTAAACTAACTGTGTAGCGGAATAGCAATTTTAATATTTGCAATTTACCGAATTAATATTTTTTTTAACCCGTTGACAAACACATCAATACATTTGCAAAAGGGTTTGCACATTATTGTAATGGAGAAATTAGAACACAAAGCAAGAAAAATTGTTTAATATTCGTGCGGATATACGTATACTATATGAACAAATAATGTAAACAAATCAGAATCAACAAATATCAAAAGATACTTCAAGAATATACCTAATAACACAAAAACCTCTCTCTCTCTCTCTCTCTCTCTCTCTCTCTCTCTCTCTCTGTGTGTGTGAACAAATTTAAAATATAAATTTTATTTTCGTCTGCCAAATCTCTGTCGTAATGATTATTGTTTCGCTAATTATAATTAATTATTACCATCGGTATACACACCTCCTCTAACCATAAAGCCCGCCCCGCGAACCTTTCGTTTTTCGAAATAGTGATGGAAGTACTTTACTTTCAGCTTCTTCAGAATGCGGGCACATTTCCTTCTCACAGCTTTAGCGGACTCACAATTTTGTTCCTTTTAATGTACATTTCACATTAGTAAAAAGATAGTAAATCACAAGGCACAAATGGTGTGTACAACGAGATGCTGTAGTTAGCCAAAAACATTTTCATAATGCGGAATGAGTCGGCGCGGAGCTCTTAGTGGAAAATCCATAAACTCCACAATTCCAGCCTTGGGTAGTAGCAGTCATAATGTCAATCCATAAAAACAAATGGAACAGATACGACTGTAATAATTTAGTAGATTATCTTTACTTTCATCTACCATAAATTATTCGTTAGGACAATGTTGTTGGATCAAATTGCTCCAGGCCTCGTCATCTTGAAATATAGTATAGGATAACTTTCGTCCCAGCAGTTGCGGAAATATACTACGAAGTTCAGAGAGAAATTACAAGCAAGTTCGACAGCAATTAAAAAGTGAAGTGAGAGTATTTAGAAATAAGCACACATTGATACCTACCAAACTATGTGTTTATAAATCCAACGTTATTGTCTAGTTCAGAAGCGTATACGCCATATAAGAAGAAACATATATATATACGGAAATCGGAATATTTTTATCGACGGTTGCGCAGAATTTGTACATACGCTGGTAAAGACCGAGTGCTAAATTGAACTGCGCTACAAGCTTACGCTACATCGATTTAATCCTTGCTTTTAAAAATAATTTGAAGCGATCGGATCATACACCAAACTGGACAAACAAATATCGATCAAACGTCCTCCTAATAAATGAAAAACTATTCTAAATCGACATATATTTTCGTAAACTCATGCGAACTATGAATGTACCAACACGGACTCTAACCGTACGGGTAAACACAGATTGCAAGTAGCCCAGATGTCATTTTAATATAGTTGTTATCAATTACTAAAAAGGACTAAGAGAGGATGGATTCGAGATAAAATACGGAGCAATAGATATATTACAAATGATCAGTAAAATAAAGAAGCAATGCGTTGACAATATAGTGAAAAAAGAACAGATCAAACACAGATAACAAGAATCTTGCATTTATATCGACGAGAAAGAAAAAAACGCGGAAAAGACTACACTTCAGGTGGAATTAAGGAAAACTGGGAGTTACCTGGACCAGAATTACCGAGCATGGAAAAATGGATAAGAATAGTAAATAAAAAAAAATTGGTCTTTTAAAACTCAAGAAAAAGCTATACCATGTGTTATACTGATTAATCAGTTGATAATCCTGATTGATTGATTGATTGATTGATTGATTGATTGATATATATATATATATATATATATATATAAATATAATATAAAATTCCGGGTGCTCAAATTACCGTCATGCAACGTACTAAATTTGATGGTCTAATTAAGGAAAAATAAAATATAGCAATAACAAAACTGAAACGAAAAAAAGGCAATAATTTATTCTCAGCAAAGTTTTTATTTTACAAACACCACATACAAGCGCATTTTTCTCTCACCAGTTACCGAATGTTGCACGTATCCAGGCTTGGTAATTTCATCGTATCACACAATTGACATCTGATTTTATCAAGAAATTATTTCATTTTATAGTACTTTAATCGTGTTAATCGTAAAGAAACAACATCATACACGCTGAAATTGTTTCATATGTACATATATATACACATATATATACATATATACATATATGTATATATATACATATTATATATAATTAACGTCGAATGATTGATAAAAGCAACCGTTATAAATAATGGCAACGCCGAAAATACATCATTAAAGCATTATTATAATTATACCGGTCAGCCGGTACATCGGAGACATGAATTTTTGCTCGCCCATAATTTCACGAGAAATATATCACACAGATGTTGATAAAACGTTTAATAAATTACTTTACGTAACGGAGTGAAAAAATTTAACGATAATACTAATAGAAACGTGAAAAAGTTTATAATCGTCGATTAACCAACCGCATAATTAAGCCGAAAAACTGCAAAAATATCACTAATAAACAAAACAAAATACCTAAAAAAAAATGTACTCTCGATCATAACTAACGTTTGACTATTGTAAAGATAATAAAAACTGAAACAAATCGTATATTACGTAGGTACTACTTTAATTTTAATTTTATTAGCGTATAATTCAAATCAAACGGAGTGGATCCCTAGTTTTATGCAACAATATCACTCTCCAATTTGTAACACACCGGTAATTAGTAGGCAGAATAAATTACATCATAGGAGGTATAGCATAACAAACGATGAATTTACCAAAAAGAACACATTAAAAACACTTGTACTAGATTAGATGGTTTTTTTTCCTACTTCTTCCAATTCATTCCTAACCATCTTGGCTATCTATGAAGGGTATCATCGTCTTCTCTTGTATGGGGAATAGATCCAGCGATTATTAACTCATTACAGTGTCCGCGTATTTGCATGTCTTCGGGACCGCTTCTTTTTATTGCTTCATCGACCATATACAGACCTCAAGTTCACGATAAATAGCTTCATTGGTAACGTACCACGGCATTCTTTATATCAAGCTTAAAGTTTTATTTTGAAAGCGTTGTATTATATTTCTGCACATCCCCACATTGGTGCAGCATAAGTCCATATTGGCTTTATTATTGCATTTTGTATAACTTATAGAATTCTACAACTTTTAGAATTTACTATTAAATTCGACGGGTTTCAAGCAACAAAGAAATACTTCGCAATTTAGAGATTGATATATATATATATATATATATACATGTATCCTAACAAATTATTTTCATTAATCTTACGAATTAATGCCGATTTTTCTGCTTAAAACGCACCATACAATCGCGATTAAATATCGTAATTTTTTTAGCAAGTTTCAATATTACGTATTATCTAAGAAGTTCTTCATCCACAACAAAGCAAAGCAAACGTACTTTATAGTATCAGAATAATTGATTGTTGTTTCATAGTATACTGCGGGAAATAAAAGTTACATTTATCGATTTACCCGCGTTGATTTTAATTCTCCATTTCGTGAGCACCGCTTGCCAACTGCTTGTGTATGAAGTTGAACAGATCGAAATGCAACTTCTGGGCTTTTAAGTGTTATCAGCAAGAATATACTGATGTATAGGATTGTGTAGGGGTATTTACTATGTACAGAATAGGTTCCTAAATATTAAGAAACATTCCCTATATCTGTTGACATGAATATTCGTAATTACTGATAATCTTACGTTCAGAAAATATAAAACATCGATTGTAAAGGTTGAAAACGACCAGCTAGAAAAGAGCAATCGATCTAAAATAAGAAAATTGTAGCAATCTGCTTTTCGAAATTACTTTTTAACATAATACACAAAAATAGCGACGAAATATCCCACGATAAAAGACAACAACACGGGCACAAAATTATAACGTATGCGCAGATGATGGCGAAAATCCATTCGGTGAATTGAATATATTACGAAAAATACCTAAAAATTAAAATATTAAGATACCAATCAAATAAATTATGTACAAATAGTAATGAAACGAACACAAACACATTCTGAAATAAAAAATAAATAAAAAAATCCCAATGTTCAAATAAAACTTGTAAAAAATTAAAAAACGGAAAAATACGGAAATCGAAAAAAATTGCATCGACAAAAATAGTGGTATAAAAAAATATTTGTCCGCATATCCAAAAAACACGAACGAGAATATATTTATAAAATATATATAGGCAGAAAATCAAAAGTAAAACAGCTATATATGGGGGATTATCGAAAGAATATTAAGGATCAATGTTACCACGCAGAAAGTACCTATTAAAAGCGTTCGCAATACGTTCGTCTGAAAGGCCAAGAACTCGAAAGGGAAACGACACAAACGTACACTATATATAACCTTTGAAATGTAGCGCTATCAAAACATCAAAGTTACACAACAACTTGAAAACGCTAACCAGATTCATTGAAAGAAGACACACGGACCAAGCGGAAACATTCCAGATGAGTAAATAAATTAATAAAAGGAGAGAAGGGCCAGAAAAAAAAATCAAGAATCCGACCTTCAGACGCTCCCGATGAAAAAAGAAAGCTATATAAAGATCAAAGATCTTGTGAATGACTGCGAAAAACTAAAGAGATTAAAAATACAAGAAAAACAATTTACAAAAAAACGAAGAATGAGCTTTGCAGACATTCCCAAAAGAACAAGTCTAGACTTTGTCGACTGTAACAGACGGACTACCTACCACCAAACTTTTGGTTGAATGCTGGTCCTCAGATTTCTGACCGTCAGGAACAAAGCTTTATCGATCCACACCTTTTAGGCTAATGCATTAATGAATAAAAGTAAAGACAAATGATTATTGATATACAACTTCTATATATATATATATATATATATATATATATATATATATATATATATATATATATATATATATATATATATATATATATATATATATATATATATATATATATATATACGCATTACATATTAAAATCAGCATCCTTGTATTCTTCGTTACCATTTATATTATTTTTGCGCGAACAAAATAAGTTGGCATTCAGGGTACGAATTCGAGTGCACATACATATATGATGTTATACGAAGCGAGTATTGCTACCATCATCGTGATAATTAAAAAGTTGTATAGAATTTGATGGAACTGCCGGTAATATCATGTACTCCCTCAACTATGCTTACTTGTAGACCAGCTATCGATGATTCAAATCCTTCACAGTTGAAAAAATAGCTCGCAATCTCCGAAATCTATACTTTGTTTCTTCAATGAGCGGAACGATATGTATCTACTAAGAGAGTCGAAGGATTTCTTTATTATAACAAAAGTGATATAAATCACGTTCGCTATTATGATCAAACGTAGGGAGAATATAGTTTCATTCGGTCCATTGTTCTTCTTGAAACCAAGGTTGTTTTCAATTTTGGATTCTATTCAATAATATATTATCCTCGTCAGAATCTTCAAAACATTTATAAAATATAGCATTAAACATTATCAAAATTTCGGCCTCCAATCCTTGAAAATTCGAACAACAATAGTGGTTTTAGAGCCAGACAACAAATCCGCTGACTGTTGCTGCAGTGTATTGTCCTCATTTAGATCCTGATCAATCTCCCAACTAGGTTCTAAATAAATCATAGGTGGAAATTTCAATGCAAAGCACGTTTACTATGGATCAAGACTAACAACAACCAGAGGTGAACCTGTATAAAGCAGTTCACGATATGAGAAGCACCTTTCTTCCTACCGATGAACCGACTTACTGGCCTACTGACCCCAATCGTACACCAGATCTGCTAGATTTGTTTGTAGTCAAAGGCATATCACCGAATCATGTGTATTAAATCAGACCTTGGTAATATTTTTAGCGATCACACACCAATAACAGCTACTTTAAGTACTGAAATACTAACAAAACAACAGTGCAAACTACTACACAATAGAAACACAGACTGGAGCTGGTATAGATCACTCAGCATATTAAAAAAAAAAAATCAGGAACAGATTGAATACGCTGTATACAAATTTACAGAACAAATGCAAGTAGCGGTATGGATGGAACTCGAACACCACTACAAATGTCTGTACCTGATATATATACTATCCAAAGTACATACGTGAACTAATTGCTGAGAAAAGGCAACTGCGTAGACAATGGCAAACTCTTAGATCTCCTGTCATTAAACGACAATTAAATGCAGCAACCAAAAAAGTACACAAACTGCTAAATGAACTAAAAAACAATAACTTTATATAAAGTATGTGGAAAGCTGCCAAAAGAATAAAAAGACCAGTGATGCACAGTCCGCCAATATTACAAAACGATAGATCCTGGCCAAGAAGTGGTAACGAAAAAGTAAATGCATTTGCCAACTACTTACGGGACACATTTCAACCCAATACGGCAACCACAACTAAAAACCTACAGGATGGCTGACCCAGAACGGAATAAAAGTGATTTATCCGGCGTAAGTTGTCAAACATTTTGAATAACAAAAAATCTCCTGGTTTTGACCCGATACGAACATCGTATTTCCCTAGATAATAGAAATTTTCCCAAATTCTGATGGTTCTAAAACCAGGCGAAAATTAGGATCGTACAGACCAATCTCCCTATTACCGACACTAGCTAAGTTACTTGAAAAATTAATTTATGTACGCATTGATAAAATAATTTATGAACAATCTATCATTTCCCAACATCAGTTTAGATTTCGATCTAGACACTCCACTGTCCAGCAGCTGCATAGAGTATTAAATCTTATCCAAGTTGGAATAGATCATAAGAAATATAATGAAGCTGTTTTTATAGACATAACTAAGGCCTTTGATAAAATCTGATACGAGGGCCTGCTATACAAGTTGAAATTCTTTCTGCCAGAGAGACTCTACCAGTTAATGCAATCATACCTAAACAACAGGCAGTTCCAGGTCAAACATGAGGACAATCTTTCAGAATGTACATCCAATTCTAGCTAGAGTCCCACAGGGCAGTGTCCTGGGACCCCTGCTATACAATATTTATACAGCAATTTTCCGAGTAACCGTTCGCAGATGATACTGCGATTAATTGTATCAGATAAAAATGCTGACATTGTCATCACAAAATTTCAGAATAGTATAGATCAGATTCATCAGTGGGCACAACAGTGGAAACTCAACATTAATCCAGATAAGTCATCACACATCACGTTCACCAACGGAAAACCGCACAGTAAACGGGTGCTAACCGATAATAAAGCGATTCCAAGGACCAATGAAGTGAAATATCTAGGCGTTTATCTAGATCAACGGCTAACGTGAAGGTCACATTTACCAAAAGAAAAGAAATAAACTCAACATCCGGATGAAACAACTTTACTGGCTATTAGGTTAAAGTTATCGCTACAGAATCGTCTGTTAATGTATAAAATAATATAACGTCCAGTATGGTCCTACGCAGCACAACTCTGCGATTGCGCAATGACATCAGACTTATTATTCAGCGCTTTCAGAACAAGGCTCTGCGACTAATATACCGTATGCCATGGTACGTGTCTAACGACGTTATACATCGGGATCTGAAAATCGATTCAGTGAATGAGGTTATCCGGAGACTAGCACAAAAACATCTGAAGCAATTACCAAAATCACCCAAATCAGCTGATAGCCGAACTATCTCACACTGAATCGTCATCAAGACTCAAGCAAACCAAAATGAGAATCCTATAATCGTTTTGAAGGGATGTATCATTGGATACTAGCCCTACACGTGATTATATATTTTATATCATTTATTATATAGCCCCTTACCCTTGGCTAGTTATAAACAGCAAATATACGAAGAAAAAATCCAATACAATAAATAAATTATTAAATAATTAAAATACAGTCAATAAATATATCGTGTATCGGAGGAACTCGCCTTACCACGATACCTTACAAGATTAATTAAGCAAGGCACAACTATTAGAACGCAAAAGAAAAATGAAAAAACGCAAACAAGGCAAACATAATATTACATAATACGATAAATTATGTTTAATGTTTATATTTTGTACACATAAACATTAGTAGACTGGAATGGTAATTACCTATTAACAAGCGAGATAAACTATGTATACGGCGATCATTGAAAAATATACGCGATATGTTAAGAGTGTATTCCTTAACACGGCGTAATTACATAACTATTCAATAAATAAAGTTAGTTTTGAATCAATTCTCCAGGAACTTGATTAAATCCTAACGATTGATTTTAGCCTTCAGTTCCTCTATAATACATTTATATACACATAAATATATACATACAGTTACATATAAACTTATTAGCTTTAGACATAACCATATAACACATAAACACATATACACATTCATATATGTATACGAATATACGAATACATATACATATACATATACATATACATATATATATAATGTTGAATATATTGAAGAGTAGCGATTTTATTAATTAATAATAAACCGAACAAAATATAACACAATCACTAAAAGTTTTTTAATCGCGAAGCTTTTCGACAGTTACATTTTCAAGCACGCACCATTATGACATAATTTTGGTGCGTGCTTGAAAATGTAACTGTCGAAAAGCTTTCGCGATTAAGAAACTTTTAGTGATTGTGTTATATTTTGTTCGGTTTATTATTAATTATATATATATATATATATATATATATATATATATATATATATATATATATATATTCATATATATTCAGTTCTTGTATATTACATTTAAATAAAAATACACATAGTTATATATAAATTTTTAAAATATATATTATATAAATACACACACATATATATATATATATATATATATATATACAACAACAACGTATATTTCAGCATAATTTACAGCGAGTATACACAAACCAAAAATTTTAAATAATAATTACAACACCCAGGATGGCTCGCCGTACATCAGAAATAATAATACAAAGACCCGTAATAAATAAAAGAAGTAATTATACTTATAATGACAGCAAAAATAATTGAAAAAAAAAACTGTACAGCAAAAACCAAAAAATTAAGATAGTAATAATAAAACAAAAGAAAAAACACGTTAGACATTAAAAAATAAATAAAGAAGGAATATTAATTTCTAAAATAGACGCCGCAAAACGTTACAACAGGTTATGTTTGAGCCTCCTATGTTTATATTTACTATACATAAATTGAAGTTGCCTGGAATCGCAATTACCAATGGTAGAAATTAAACTATTATCATGGACTAAGCAATCATCGCAGAACTTACGCGTTAAATTTAAGATATGGTCCTTAATATAAGGCATGTTTAAGGTAGCATGCATGTAAACGATTTTGTGGTATCTAGGGACATTTAACACACATCTGAGACACCTATTTTGAAATACTTGTAACAATTTGTATTTGAAATAAAACTCCAAGCTGGACAACAGTACGTCATTATGGAACGTATAAGTGTTTTATACAGAATTAATTATATATATATATATAACCTAGTACAAACCCCGTTTAAACATACATTTCTAGAAATATACTACGCAGAATTACAGACTGAAAATTGAAACTCATCGTCCGCACGTGTGCAACCTGGCTGCCCATCCTTAAAAATAATTGCATATTTCACCACGTCAGTTGAATAAAGGGTCGAAACGACGTGAACGAACAAGGGGGATGGGAAACAAGGTCAAAAGGAGTTTTCACAAGAGACTACGCGACTGAAATAAAAATTCGGCGACGGGCAGACGATAAGAAGGGAAAATTTTGAATATAGCGGATTAAAACTATCGGCTAAAAGTTCACATTCAATAAAGATCGTCTGCCGATGAAAATACAAATAAGGCTTTAAAAAACGGGCAGTAAAATTTGTAGCCAGCTTTATATTTAATACATATATTTATTTATTTATATATTTTTTAATATATATATTTATTTATTTATTTATATATATATTTAATATATATATTTATTTATTTATTTATATATATTTTTTTATTTATATATATTATTAAAATAACAAGGGGATAAAGAATTTCCTTGAAAAAAAACCAAATTTATAACAAATATTACAACGGCTCCTGATAAAATAAGAACTAAGTTTGGTCAAGTGCTAAGAGTTAATAAATTCAAATATCTGGGAGAATTAATCGAGCAGAATGCATCAGAAAAAGAAGTGATCAAATACAGAATCGAGCGAACGAAAGCAGCATTTTATCTAACAAAAGAAGTATATAATGAGAAATTTTTATCAAGAAATGCTAAACTGCGACATTATATAACTATGATCAGACCAGAGGCGTTATATGCAGCGAAGGGCCTCAAAATGAACCAAAAAGGATTAAATGAAGAGCTTGAAATCGCAGAAAGGAAGATCGTAAGAAAGAATAATAGGAAAAACAATGTGAAAAATATCTAAAACGAAGTAATCAAGAAATACACCAACATGTGGAAGAAATTACTATCGCGATCCGGAAAATAATTCGATTTTATGGACATATGCAAAGGATGGCGGCCAGCAGGCTCACCGGAAGATTGTTTAAAGTACACGTGAAAAATAAAAATGAATGTGAAGATGTAGAAGTGATTAATATTAAAGAAGAAACTAACTGTGAAGAATTCGCAGAAAGTAGAGGAAGAACTGGTATTTTGTGGACTGAAGAACGAAAAAAAGACACAATGAATGGATGAAAGCAGTATGGAAAAAAGGAAGAAAAATGGCAAGACCAGTTGATAACGGTAGTCCATCAGTGGCTAATTCGAAATAATAATATATTTTTATTTGTATAACATTTATATTTATATTTCTTTATATATATTTATTGTGCTGTAATATATGACCGATCCCATTTCCTCGTCTGTGTAATCTTCAGTATGTTTTTTTTGTTCATTAATGCTGTCCAGTATCGAGTTATTGCTGACTTTGTCAGTCCATTTAATTTTCTGCAACTTTCCCCAGCACCACAACTCGAATGCCTGTACTTTATTTTCGTATTTCTACTTCCATGACCAAGATTCTACTCCTTATAAAACTACTGGCCATTCCAGCATTTTCACTAGCCTCTTCCGCATTGGCAATGACGTTTTTAACAACGAATAATTATCCCTAAATGCTTGTTTGCCCAATGCAATACGGCAATTTGCGTGCAGTCTACGTTAGATGATACTATTTGGTCAAGTATTTCAACGTTCTCACTTGTTCGATTACTTCATCTTCTATTTTTATGTGAATATTTCGGATGTCCTTACCAATTACCATAACCTTAGTCTTTTTTTTATTGATTTTCATGCCACATTTTAACATGACCAAATTTAGTTTATTAATCATTTTGTGTAAAGTTTTGGTGCTGCCTGCTAATACCACTTGATCGTCAACAAACTTGATTTCCTGTATACGCTTACCACCTATTTTAATTCCTTGCTTAAGTTCATTGAAGGTTCCTCTACTGATCATTTCTGCGAACACGTTAATAGTTCCGGCGAAATCTGACACCCTTGTCTAACTCCATTCTTCACGCTCACGTCTTCAGTTGTATTATCATTGAACTTTATTGTTTGTTGTAGAGATTATAGATTGCTGTAACTAGATTCCTCGGACATCCCATTCTATTTAGTAAAAGAAAAAGAGCTTGCCACGGTCTTTGTCGAAGGCCTTTTCCATGTCAATAAAAGCCACATATAAACATCTTCCATGGTTAACCATACGCTCATATATATATATATATTGTATATGTATATAAGTCTTTAACTCGAAAATAAACATATACTTACGACCAAAGGAAGAAATATTAAAAACTTACCTCCTACATGAAAATTCTACTGCACGAATTACACCGAATCGCATACACCTTGCAAGTACTACTCGTCTTCGATCTCCAATAAATGGAGAACAAATTTTATCCATTAACTAAGAAACTTGAACAGCAGGTAGTATTAACCAAATTATATCAACCTTATAAATAGAAGATATAAAAATTAATCCAAACTGAATGAACTCAATAAATAAATTAACACAGCAATTATATATTAAAAGAATATTTTATTATTCGAATTATTTTCAATTAAATTACGATGCCAACAATGAGACTTATTCCTGTCATTACATTTTATATATATATATATGCAGGTGTACATTACATATACTAATGTTTATGATATATACACCTATGTGTGCACAACAGATTGTATAAAAACATACTTAACATTACATATAACAATTCAAAGGATAATAAACACGAATACGGACGACACTAAGAAAATGTATTATTATGTTTATTAAATTAAACGTACACCATATTACATACATATGTATATGTAGAGATCAATAAATTACGAAAAATGAATAAAAATCTTAGATTTAAGGAATTTAAAACAGGTCGAATAAACATCTCAGACCGATACATTTAAAATGTTAATACATACGCACATATCTACGCGAAAAAATGTATAATATTATCCGAAGACTATATTAATTCATTAATTGCCGATCTCAAAGTAAACATCACGGAAGGCAACCTCAAATATAATCGCCACATCGTTCCCTAAATTACTTAATTTAAAACGAATAGACGCAATTAGACAATATTTTCTTTAATAACCAAAAAAACATCACCGTCACATTTTGTCCACTCAACGACAGATCGTAAGCAAAAATAAATGAACAAAATACTTCGATTACTGCGCACAATCTCACCTTAAATGATCAATAACTAACAGAAGTAATAATTCGTTAATTTAACACTATCCAATGACTATTCTTCTTAAAGTGTACCGGCACAATTTAGGACTGATTTAATAAGTCTACTTCGGTGCATTTTTTGAGACGTTCAAATTGGACGGTATTTTTATCGATTGAACTGTAGTACATATTTTTCGTTAAAATTCAACACTAACCTTGCAAAATAAGATACTACTTTATAAAACAATGTTCAATGGTCCTGTGAAATTTTACTCTGGGGAATTGCAGGAAAATCTCATATAGCGATCATCCACAGGGTCCAATCAAAGTTACTGCGATCGATAGTTGGTACATCATAGTGTGTATATATACGCAATGACGAAATACATATTTGCAAATACCGACGATTAAAGAAGAAATGGAAACGGTCAACGTACGATATATAGAACGAAAAAATCACTGTAATCAGTTGGCGCAAAGGCTTATCAAAAAAAAAAAGTAAAAGTACTCGGATTAGAAAACTAAATATTCTGTCAATAACAAAAAATGTCGACCATTAGGAAGAGCATTCTATTAGTTTACATTGTCGCTTATTTTCAAATTACACCAAAACATGTGATTTTTCACGTACCGACCAGAGGCGCATTATCAAGTGTACTGGGAGGGGGAATTCCGCAGGCTGGCTCAGTCAAGTACCTTGATATGCACTTAGACAAGCGTCTGATGTGGGAAGTGCATGCCAGAATGAAAAGCAAGCAGATAAAGAAAAAAACGCAAAAATTTTATTGGCTTATCGGAAGAAACTCACAGCTGGACACGTAGGACACAAATGCCTACTGTATTGGCAGATTATAAAACCGATATATGGCCTGCAATTATGGGGCTGTGCCAGTAGGTCTAACAGAGTTAAGATCCAGGCGAGACAAAATGTAATACTAAGAGCAATAGTCGATGCGTACCGCTATTCTAGAAACGACGATGTACATCGAGATCTACGGATTCAATTCGTGAACGAAGAGATTCTAAAATACGCAACTGCTCATAAATAGAGGTCGGAGCGACATATCAACGTGGAAGCAATCCAGTTGCTGGATACCGGACAATTACGTAAAACCGATTATACCTTAAATGATTATGTCAAAGTTATGGTCAATGGGGGCCGTTGACTTTAAACACATAGGCTATACTAATAAAAATTAGGTTTTGTTAGATTAAGCTATACAGTTTTTGTAAAAGTTGATGCTTATTTAACTTAGTAGGTTAAGATTGTATCTTTATTTATTAGAAGAAAAAACAAAAATTACAGATTGTATGTAAAAATTTATATAAAAATAGTACGATTACTTACAGTCGAAATGCAAAAATTCTTTCATAGATTATTACTGCGAATATTATATATCATACTATACAATATCTTTGACTGAAAACTGAATTGGGACGAAGATCTACTATATATATAAAAACGCGCACCGTCGCATATTTCAACATTTTTCGTAACGTTCTACAATTAACAAAATGCACGTTTTGAACGAAATCTTTACCGAAACATTTGGATTTTTATAATATTTCTTTTAAGAATTTTAATTAACAGTAGAGACGATGGTACTCGTCTACGTTCACACGGTTTTAACTATTCGAAACAACAACCATACGTATTACCGATCGATAAACGTTTATACTTTCTCTTTAAAACTCTCGAATGGATATAGGAGGAACACGTCGAATGAAATTCGTCCATATTTATCTCGAAAAGTAATTTTGATCATGTTTCATGGATACACGACATTTACAACTGGATAATTCCGAATAAATAGAAAAACGTATAAAGTAAAAAAAACTGTTTGTATTCTCATATGCGTATTTCTTTTCGCTCCCCGATTATCAAACAACGTGATTAGTCTTATTGTTCAATTATTATAATAACTAACGACACATATGTTAATCGTATAAAAAAATAAGCTGATTATTTATATTTCATTAGTATATATAATATACACGAAACGATTTGTTTGAAAGCGTCAAAGTCTATTGTTCAATTCGCAGCTAGCTGAATAAACATTCACAAGAGTAACTATACAAATTTAACATGACTGAACTTTTTATTCTTGCTGATAAATTTTTAATTTTAGGAATACGAGCTCCAGTCGCTGTTTTGATCGACTGTAAAAAAAAAAAATGATATTCAGAAGAAAGAAGTTTGGATTTAGGGAGCAACATAGAGCACCGTGCAACAAATACATATAGAGCAGTTGATGTAATAAATCAAAGTTTTGAAGGAAAAAAATTTCGTACAGCAATATTTTTAGACATCGAAAAAACCTTATTACCCTACCAATATTACTTATTAACCAAATGTTACCTCAAAGAAAGATTTTTTTCGGGTAAATTTTAATGGTTCATACTCCAGCATTCATTCTATCAACTCAGAAGTTCCACAAGGCAGTGTGCTTGGACCTGTATCAGATATACACTTACGACTTTCCGCTCAATGCATACACAACAACGACAATATTTGCAGATGATACTGCGCTATTATCCACTCATCGTGATGTGTGTCAACAGCTTACAGGATCACTTAGATGACCTGGAAAAATGGTATAAATCTTGGAGGATTGAAATTAACGAATCGAAGTGTACAAAATTATATTTACTCTGAAAAAAGTGGGCAGTTTTGATGAAAATCTAAGAGAAAACATGTAGAAGATAAAACGAAAACTAATATTAAATTTCGAAAACTGTATTGGTTACTTGGTAAATATTCACCAGCTACTTTATAAGGCAATGTTGAATCGCAAGAAAATCTCATTTAGCAATCATCCAAAGAGTCCAATCAAAAATACTACGATCGATAGATAGTCGGCTGCGCATTGACGAAATACATAAAAGATCTGAAAGTATCGACGGTTAAAGAAGAAATCGAAGCAGTCAGAGCACGATATACAGCAAGACTACAAAAATCACCGTAACCAGTTGGCGCACGGGCTTATCAAAAACGGTACCCGGTTCAGGCGACTGAAACGATCGAACGTAGTAGACTAACGAATATCGAAACAAGGAACGACGACCCCATTGATTAACATTGCCACTTATTGTCTTCAATTGGACAGATTGTGTGCAAAATTTATTTAAAAAAAAAAATTTAACGTAAAAATTCTTATAATTGACAACAAATAGTAAACATAATTATGAGGTACGAATATTTTAACATTTTTTTGTTTGAGAATACCGTTTTTCTATATATATATATATATGAAATTTGTAGAATATTGCGCATACATTCGAGATGTTCATTCGGACTAATTATCGAAGATCAAACTGGAAGAAACCGTGTTAAAATAGACATAACGACTGACCTGTACATTTTTAATTTACTACCGACGTTTAAATTGGATTTACGCTTGAAAATATAAGTTTTTTCGATGTTTGCAGCTTGTGGCGGCCATGTTTCGGTGGTGTATTCTAATCTGTAATTTATTATTCTGTTATAAATGTCAAATTCTGTTAATAGCGCTATATCACACAGCGGATGCCACGATGGATATTCTATATGAACGATTGAGAATAGGGTTATTTCTCGCAGAGGACGTGATTTTATAGTGTAATGTACTTTTCTCTTACAGGATTTCCTGAAGTCGCAGGTCTATACCAATAAGCAGCAATCAACAAATTCCTTTAAAAATAACATTGCATATGCTACATCTATATGGCGGACATTGAAAGTTGAAATGCCTTCTTTCAAATAAAAAAAAGATTTCCGTTAATACCTCACACGAGCGTGATTTTTTCCATTTCATCATCTTGGAAACAGAACAAATTTATCAGTTTGTTTTTTACAAATCTATTTACTTCAAAAGGGGTAAAATTCTTAACCGAAATGACATCAACGTAGACAGATCATTCTACATTAATGCCCCCTGATGTCAAATCTGCGCGGTAAAATAGTTTTCGGTGAATGAAAAATACTGCTCGAATTTTAGAAAGATTATAATTGACCATTACGAAAAGTACTTAATTTAGCAAAGTAGTACATTTTATAAGTTCATTCATCACGGTGTTAACAGCAGAACAATCTGAAAAAACGACTGGAAAATTTTCTCGATCAATTTAGAATCATATTTCATAACGATTCGCCGATTTTAACGTATTCGAAACGACAATAATACATTTCGTTAGTAAGGAATGAAAATTAACTACCTGTTAGAAATTTAATTTTCATAATGTTATATTTGTGTTTCTTTCTTTCTTCAGAACTATATAACGATTGTCCATATTTAAACATTAAATATTGTTTTCGATTGCAAAAATTAAAACCGCGAATTATATGCGTTTATATAATAAGAAATTGAACATTTTGAGAAAAGTTATAAACATCCGCGGTAAACAGAGTAACTTAACGCAATGACTTATCAAGCAAAGCTGTGACAATAACGGAAAATTATCGGAATTTTTAAAATTTATTATCAAAACAGAATACCCGGACTATGAAAAACTCGCAACTACGCTACCCAAAAAGAAAAGTATTACGATAAAGGTACGTTGATCAATTTATTCATCATACCGCAGACAATCTGTTCTCATTCGATCATTTATTAATGAGCGATTTTTTTCATTTAATGCGGAAGTTTATAAATGTACGTACTTAGAAAAATACTAAATACCGACTGGGAATATTAATAAATTATCAAGTTAAAATTGTACCACATATAATAAAAAAAAAAATAGCGCGATATTTCATTCATTCGAATAAAGAAAATGCTGTACAACTGGCTACAAACCACACTAAATGACGAAAATTGTCAAATAGCTACAATCAGCTAGGTACAATTTAACTGAAGACAAAAAATGTCCACTCGTAAAAATAATGAGCAAAAGAGAAAAAACAATACCGAATAAACTTACTATAAAAACAGCGTCTGAAACTCATAATGACGAAGATATAGATAATTCATTTCACATGTGCTTACCACTAAAAAGACCATGTTACCCATGGAAGTAAAATCGTACATACAAAATCAATCCCAAAAAAACACCTGGATATGGTTTAATCAGTGCAAACATGTGCTTAAAAACTAGTCAACGAAATTTAACATTATAAAATTCTTCAAGGTTAATAACTTGTACAAGGAAAATTTGTTTTCATAGTGTTGCAAAAACTTGAAAAATCATGCATAGAAAACTAGTATGCTACTGCTCATTTTAGAACTGTTTCGAAAACATATTTTAAACAATAATAGTCAATCTTTAAAGCAATTAATGAATTTATTAAAATAAAAAGTTACAGAACAGGCAACGAGTTATAAATTAATTAAATATTTCCGAATTATTTCTCTAATCCATGTATGAAATTTCTATATGAAATATAACCTGAAAACTATACAGATATGTGACGCATAGTATAAAATGATACAAAAAAAAAAAAACATCGCAAAGAAAATAATGAAAAATAACTTTACGTTTGAAGCTGAACAGCTATGTACAACAATATATTAGAATGAGGCTTAGTGCCATAATTTATTTATATTTAATAAAATTTACTATTGAGAATAAGATTAATTGCCCTGTTAAGATTCGAAAGAACGCGATCAATATTTTACTGAAGGTTAACTAAATAACGTCCGAGTAACGTATGTGGTGGTCAGACTACTCTATATTAACACCACTGATATGAACCGTAGAAGGACAAGGATGGTTTAACGATGTGCGAGATACAACGCTTGAATTTTAGCAAAATTAACTGAAATTTTCAATTTGGAAAAGTACTTAATCACACGATAAATACCATATTAAAGTTTATTGCTGATGACTCTGTCTGGAGGAGTTACAATATCAATGGCGTATAACGAACATCCAATGTTATTAACTTCCGAAAAATTATGCATATAAAATGTGAAAAATGATACTAATAAGTACCGTCATGCCAGGTTGGATCGAAATCGTTGGTCACATCAAATAACACCACCACAGTACGTCTACTGAAGTTAAAATGATCAAAAATCGAATATGCTATCATCGACATTTGCCGAGTTGTAGAACATTTAGACGAATTGCTGATTACGTATAAGACCACCTTGTCACTGTAGACTAGCAACATTTTTTCAGCAATTTAAAGATAATTATAATCCGAAAGCTATATGATGCGATAAAACTAGAAAATCGGAGTCTTAAGTTATCAATAATAATTTTGAAGACAGAAAATACGTTTCACAAGATAAGATGACCTACTATATAATTTCACAAGCCGCATCAGTTATACCCTGCTAAATCACATACCGACAGGTGTTCTCGTCAACATAAATGAGCATGTTCTCAAGATATATACTATACTTCGGGTGTACCGTAAGGTGGTGTACTAGGTCTAATATTATATAATAGATATAAACATCAGATTATTTTCAAGACACATTAAAATCACCATAATATAAACAAATACTTGCTCTTGTTTGGAGATACGGGTGTCAAATATGGGGCTGCAGTGCTAGAACAAATATAACACTAATGCAGCGATTCCAGTATAAAATTCTACGAACCATTGCAAATGCACCATGGTTTGTATCAAATAAAACTTTACATCGTAACCTACATGCTCCATATGTTACTGATGTGATAAAACAGGAAGCAATAAAACATGCAACGAAGTTACATTATCACCCTAAACAGCAGTCCATTTGCTGGATAACTCATCAGAGCTGCGAAGATTGCATCGGGTCAAACCATTGGACTCTTGATCAAATAAATCCAATTTACGCATTCTAGGCCACGTTCAATGGAAGGAGTGCCGCTCAAGTAACTGCAGATGTCATACTCATTATTGATAACACTAGCTAGATGTGAGGAAAAAAATTACAAGTCATGTTCGATGACGACACAACAAATTACCAAGCGAACATGCCATGATATAACAACTGAAAATCTCCAGAATCATTTTTTTATACATTTTATATATTTTTTTTAAATTGGTCTTCCACATCGGTTTACCCATTAAACTTTATTACATAGACAAAATAAAAAATTATCTTAATTTTAACTACATATATGGATATTTATCGAAATTGTTAAAAATCACGAAAAACCATAATAAACGAGCCAAAATCTAATCAAACTATCCCGGAGTCCAGAAAAACAAAATATTTAGAACTACCAACGGTAAGCCAGAAAAATCACAAAAAAAACTGGATCTTAAACTATGTAACAAAGTTAGCTACAAACATATATTCCCCAGTAAACTATAAATCATTCTGAAACCTACATAGGCTAATCGGATAAAAATATTGGGAAATAAAAAAAAAAAAGTTCATAATATAAGAGTAAGATTATATTGTATAAAAGAAATGATTTGAATCCAACCATATAAATTAGATGTTCATTCAATAAAAAATACAGTCCATCTGAGACAACTCAAAAGATACATTCGGATTATTTACTAAAACCATTTCTACATTGTACTAAGCACATAAAGAATAGCTGTCATTCGATAGCACTCTACTTGACAGTTATATATATATCACTGCTACATACGAACGATTTAAAGAGGGATCGATGCAATAATTAAAAGTAAAATATATAAATGCATTATATATTATATATATATATATATATATATATATATATACATACAACCGATGACAAAAAAATTACAACCATATACAATAAAAGAATATTATAGAAAGTAATAGCGGACGAAGAAATAATCACATTAAGAGATAGTCATATTATACTTACAGAACATTGAATAGACAAAAACTACCTACCTACGTCATTGCTGTACACAATATTAAAATAAAATAAGCGTTCGCAAAATAACAAATTAAGTAACCTAGAAATAAATGACGAAATAAATTTTAAATAAACAATGTATGATAATTTAACTTTTACGCTGTTTTGTATTGGGTTGTAAATAACTGTTACATAACTGCGTAAACGTAAAAAGTAAAATAAAGTAATTCATACTTTCTGGAATATTGCTAACTCAAACTGAGCAGCGTACAAAATGTGAAAAACAATATCGAATTAACAAAACACGTAAAACAACAACAATAATCATGCATTCTGAATTATTATAAAAAAGGCACACCCATGCACCCGGTTGCCGGCAGCACCGGACCGGAACTCGGAACCAACACAAGAAATTAGTGTCAACCAACACCGTTACACTAGTCAGTACTCAAAACATGCAGTATTGAAACATAATTCAGAAAACAATTCTTAATTGATTTTTTTCGCCAAAAAAAATATTGAATTTTTATTATACAATAAAATAAATAGATACAGTACATAAATTTAATAATTCATAACTTTTTTAATATTTAATTTTTTAAAATTTTAAAAGCACAGATAAAATTTCGAATTAATAATCTATGGGACAAGTCTATGGTAATCTGAAAATGTATCAACACATACACACTATGCGTTGGTGACCAGTAAACGTTTCCAAGGCCATTAGTAGTAGTTTAAAAAGCGAGTCAGTAAGAAATTATTGTATATTGTACTTTGTCGACCAAAAATTTTGGAAAATGACGTCACAGGTATTAAATTTTATCGTACACCATCGACTATTAAAAATATACTTTTTTCAAATAAAAAAATACTTCGTATATCGTATTAATAGTAATTTAGTTAACTTTTTTAATTGATGTTTGTATTTTAAACATTTAAGAAACTTCATAATTTTAAGAATTTTTATTAAATAATAAAATATATGCTTAAAATAAAGAAAACTTTTTTTGTAGTAAATCCGAATTCATATTTTAATACTTTTAATCAAATATTAAAAAAAAGAATTTAAGAATGTTAAAATATGAAGTAATATTTGTCTATAATATCCATTATTGAGACGACTGAACATTTAATACGTTATGTAAATATTTTTAGCATTAAAACACGCTTTATTAATCAAAACATCTTTATTTTTAATGTTGATGTATTAGAGAGTAGTGATTTTATGAATTAACAAAACAAAATAAAAACAATGTTAATCAAAAATAATTTTATAGTGATTAGTGATTAACATTGTTTTTATTTTGTTTTGTTAATCCTTATTTTTAATAGACAATTTTATGTTGTCCTTTAAAGTCTATGTACCGTGTATCGACAGTAACGTCGGCAGTCATAATATTATCAATTTACTAACCCTTTCAGTCATACATTATAAAATGTTGATACAAAATTATAAATTATAATGCAGGGTATTTATTATAAAATACTGCTTCTTACGTGAACTGTAGATAAAATTTTAATGTATTTATAAATATGTTTAAAATTGAGACATTCCACATCAGCCAGAAAATAAAATTTCATGTACCTTATAATGGATATTGTAAACGAAAGGATTAACAACTTTCGCTAAATAATATTGTATCGTACGAGTCAGTTCTATTAATTTATCGATTTATTTATGTCCTTTGTCAAGTAATGTTAATTCATTTGAGAAGAAGTCCGTGTCGTTACCTGTTAGATAAGCATTTATCCTAATTGTATTTCCTACATGTTAAGAATTTTTTTCCTCTAAAATTGCTTGCAAATTGAATGTTCACAATTTTATACATGATCGCTGAATACCTTGCAGAAATTTTCAAACCACACAATGAATAAAAATTAATGAAATGTCTAGAAACCCATTCCAGATGTCACTTTCCGATAAACTAACATCGCCTAACGAAATAAACGCACAAATAAAACAACTAGATATAAAGAAAGCTGCTGGACACGACTTAATAACTACAAATTAATATTGTCAACAAATTACCGAGAAAGTTATTATTTTTCAACGCAATCTTTCGTACTGTATATTTCCCGATACAGTAAAAATTTGCTTCCATAATATTGATTCCAAAACCGAATAAACCTCAAAATGAAGTGTCCCCCTTACAGACTAATTGGCGTTCTCTTAAAAAACTCCTTCTCAGAAGAATTAAACGAATTCTTGAAGAAAATAAGGTGATACTAGACTATCAGTTCAGCAAACAAATACATAGATAAACAAAAGTTTTGACGAAAAGAAATTTCTCAACATCGAGAAAGCCTTCGATAGAGTCTACCCCACGTTGGCCTATTGTACAAATTAAAACTTAAATTACCTCACGAGTACTATCAGCTAATGAAATCGTACAGAAAGATATTGCCATGTTTGTTAACGGGGTCTGCTCATGAATTCATTCAATACAGTCGGGAGTGCCGCAAGGCAATATACTTGGACCAACACTATACCAACTCTACACATACGACTTCCCAGTTAACAAAAATACAACTAAAGCTATGTTTGCCAACGACACAACTTTTCTCTCCACCCATTGTGATAACAATTTAGTAGCTGAGCAAATTCAAAAACATGTACTACACGTAGGAAAATGGTTTAGTCTGGGGAAAGTCAACGTTAACGAAACAAAATGCAAGCACGTTTTATTTACCTTAAATAAAGATGAAAATTTACCGATTAAGCTAACTGAACATACAATTCCCGAATCGTGTAACGTAAAATATCTTGGATTCACCTTGATAAACGATTCACCTGGAAAAATCACTCTATTCCCAAACGCAAACAGCTCAACATTACCGCAACATATATTGGCTGATTAGCAAATACTTAATACTGTCGCTTGAAAATAGATTATTACTTTATAAAGCAATTTTAAAACCAATTTGGTCGTACGGTGTCAAGATCTGGGGTACAACGAGCAACTCTAATATAGACACAATATAAAAATTTCAATCAAAAGTCTTGCGGAATATCGTGCGCGCCGCCATGATGTGTCTCCCAACGGCAATATACACAACGATCTCTATATACCGTCTGTTAAACAAGTAATCAGAAACGGTGCTTTGAGATACCTAAATCAGCTCGAGACCCATATCAATCCACTTGCAGCCAACATCCTACGCAATGGCGTGTCATTCAGACGACTAAAAATACGTCAGATCGAATTAATAAACCGACCATAACGATCAAATAGTTTTTCATATAATACAACTATAAATTAAGGAATAGCGACCGCTGTGAAGCATTCCGTTATAGCTTTTATACAGATCAATGCTGCTTATTGTGTAGCGGAACAAATTGCACGCATCTTATCAGCTTTCAAAAGTTTTTCATTTTAGTCAAATGATAAATTATGGTTTTGACCAATCCAAGACTAACATAAAAATCTTAAGAGAGAAGTAACAAACAAGGAATTTTATTTTTTCAATGTCTACTTGAAAAAGCAATATGAAAACTAATGTTTATTTCAAATTTCAACAATTTTTTCATTACAAATCGCTTTGAGGATGAAAAAATAAAATAGTGAACACAGAATACATTACTGATGAATATTCGAAATAGAAGAGAAGTTTTTTGGTAATTTAAATCAACCCATATTCGTTCAGACAAACTGTAAAATTAAAATTAGCATATTTCGCAAAGAAAAACTAACCTGAAATATGTTTATTGCTTTACAACTAACAATAAAAGGATTTGCAAGTTATTTATGTTACTGAAAAACGGCTATTATAAATACGTGTGAATTAGAAGAAATAATCTATTGTTTTACAACTGGTCTTGATATTTATTGATTTACAACTAACAATAAGAAGTTTCCTAAATTACTTAAATACTAACAAGAATATTTAACTGATAAGCGACTATAAGTACATGCGTATATAAAAGAAATAATCTTTATAATCAATTTTAGTAACATACATTGTTATTTATTTTTTTTTTTAAATAGTCATGAAACAAAAAAAAAACACCTAATTGTTCGAAATAAAAATTCTGTTAAACTGAATACAATAGTTTCCAATAATTCAATGCTCACGCACTATTATAATTGATACGAAAATAAAAATTTTGTAAATGACAGTCTAATATTTAGAAATCACTTATATATAAATATGTTAGAAGCCTTGCTAACTGGAGCCAGTGTCTTCAAACCTGTTTTATATGTTTATCACATTAGTTTTAAACACCGCAGTATTAATTTTAATACTTATTTAAATATATAAGATCGTATTAGTTCCAATACTCTAAAGTGTTTATAAAAAAAAAAAAAAAAAAAAACACGTTTCATTCTCAATCGAATATAAAATATGCGATATTTCATTTATAAATCAAATGCATCTTGGAAAGTGTTAATGCAAAGCATACTTAATGTGATCATGTCTCCCTTTTTGCGATACAAAACTTCGGGACACAAAATTATCCCGTTTTTAGTTTCCACCACAGACGATGTTTAATTTGACTAAAGTAAAAACTATACGGAAAGCTCCGAACGCGTCAAACTACCGTACATTTAGTACAGTTGTTTATTCCGGGTGCACGGGCGATAATTATGATTTATTCCTACTCTTCACCGTCCATGTTTAATAGAGTATAATTTACGCATGCCTAGAACAAATGCGTCAATAGAAAGAGTATTTTTTGAATAAATTACGGACATCAGAAAAAACTCAGCTTCAAGTGGCTGTTCTCAAAGCTATGTGACGAATTTTAAAAAAACTTGCCAAGAATTTATTTGAAATCACCCGAAACAAATAGGCTCATCTATAAAATACACAACAATAATTAGCTATTTCTACTTTTTAAATTATCACATTTCCAACGTATTATTTGATGGCAGATAACTATTATTTGTATAAATAATAATAATAATCTAAATAAGTATAAAACATTATTTTCCATTGTGATACTATCCCTGTCGCCGAAATTTTGACAATGTCCCTTTTTTAGTAAAAATAAAAATAGTCATTTTAGGCATATTAATAACGTTATTAGTAGTGACCAGTCGTTAACTACATTGAATGGCATGACTCACAATTCCTGTATAGTAAAATTAGTTGTTTACACATCCTTATTGTTCGTAATTTCTTACATAAATAACTACTACTTGGACTTTGGATAAAAAAAAATTTTAATCAGGTGTTAACCATCAGTTATAAAAATTCTTACAAGGGTCGAAAATGACGCTATTAATTTTATCGATCGACTGGAAAATAATATCGATATTCCCTATTAAAAATCAAAACGCAAATTGCTCCAAATTACAGTTTATGTTGAAAATTATCGATATTTAATGACATTAATTTTATTAACCGATGGTAATTTAATAAACGATACACCGATCCGATATAACTTTGGTTTGATATAATCATATGGTACAGTCTAATTTTACTCATGGTGGGAAAAGACGTACACCTTAAATTTTTTGTTGGTCGGCGAAGGGAACGGTTTATAGAATTTTTTTGTTTTACAAACGAACATTAATCATCAAGTGATCTAAAAATGTTTTATGAATATGGGTATTAAAATAATAAATTTCGTTTTCCTACATAATTCAACATTTATTGCTTATCATTGGTAACATTTTGGAGATTTTCAAACCAAATTCTTTTAATACGTGTTAATTAAAGCTATTTTAAAAGTATGCAGAATTTAATGTAATTATTTAAATTTCTAATATAAGTATGCAGTTAATAGCGAACAAGTTAAAATTCGAATGACGTAATATAAATTTACATCCAAATCGTATTTTTATAATTTTCAATAAACTTCGCAGATCATTTTTTTGCTTTAACTCGCGAACAAAATATTAAGAGTTTCGTAACGCGCAATTAAATGAACTATTTTTTAAGTACTAATATGAATTTATATGTGTTAAACGAGCACTGTTATACAAGACAGTAATTACGTTTTATAACTTTTACACGAAAATATGAAATAAAACAAATTTTGGTATAACTTAAATTTAAACCAATATTCTAGTGAAAAATTTATATTAGGTACTTATTTCAAGACAGTTTTACAAAGAAAAAAATGCATAATGTTTGAAACAACATTGTATAGAGTATGTACGGATTAATTTGTGCTAAAGGATATTCAAGTAAAAACCAATAATAACGTGCAACATTCGACGATGTGTTTTTTAATTTAAACTAACATTCAAAAAATTTCGTTAGAATTGAAAATTGATTTATATTACACATGATTAGTTGTTTTTTTTTTTTTTAAAGCTTATAAGATGCATGCAACCTGTTCCGCTGAACAATAGACAACACTGATCTGTATTAATCAGTAAATAATTGTATTTTGTTACAACATAAAATTTATTTCATCGAATTCACAAATTTATATTATTATGCCGATTAATAATAATACAAAGTAAGTAACCAATTTATTTATAACGTACAACAACAATGTTATATGCAAAATTTTCACTTAATCACGCCAGATATAACATTAGATATTTGTTCTGAGTTATTCTCAAGAATCAAGAATAGTATACGTAATATGTACGTATTTCTACCTCGATCATTTTGTAAACGACAAATTATTTAAAGTAATTCTTGTTTCGTCTGTGATAATGGCATATCAATTTTCCCGATACTTTGTTTATACTAGTTTTTAGACATTTATATGATAAAATCTTTTTGTACGTTTAACAATGTATGACGCTTTTAGAATTATTTATAAATTTATTCTCATAATTGTATACTTTTGGTTATATTTTCGCCGTTTACTGTTCATTTTTTCTTCTCCAATGTAATTACGTCTCAAACTTATCATTAAATTACTGCAATTAATAATCTTGAGTTATTTTATGTAAAGGGGAATATAACTAGTTTTGTCTTATTCTGTCAGGCAATATTCCAGTTCTTTATTATTCACATTGGCGTCTATTATAATTAAACGACATAAAATAAACCGAGTAAGAATTATTAACCCTACGTACATACACACATACTATCATCGTCGTCGTATTGTTCATAGCCGAACATCGTGACTAACCATTGTACGTTTATTTTTACATACAAAATGGGCTACGACTACAAATAGAGACGAAGCTTAACTCGCATTGACTACCCAGAGAATGGTTAATCTTAAGAGATAATATATACGTATGAAAATCTGCTTACATTTTTCTTTAACTAAAGTTTTAACATTTCAACCATTTTTCAAATCCCTTGGTGTCTCTTATTTTTATCCGTATAGTCTTTAGATTTTAATTTCCATAATTGTGGAGAAGGCAGTTGTGTTTGCTGAACATCTAATGTCTTCTGTCCAAATTTAAACAGTGATTCTGAGTTTGAAAAACACATTGCAAACTACCTAAAAAAAAAACCCAGTTCAACCGAGTGCACCTGTTCTCTTCTTTAAACCAACTATCAATATTAAAAACCCTGTAAACCTAGTTAAAGTACCGAGCTTCGATAACATTAGATGTAAACTGTTGCAAGAACTTCCACACAGAGCATATGTTTTCATTACTACACTATTCAACCGCGTTGTGTTGGAAAATTTAAGTCAGTTGGGTGAATTGATTCATCTAATTCATTCTTTCAGAGTGAATTGAATCAACTGAATTGATTCTTTGATTCTTTAAGTCTCAGTCTTTTCAAAATTATAAATTCATTCTATGAATTAGATCAGTGTGTGAAAAATTTGTACGTATGTGAATATTTAATGCATAAAAGTGATTTTGATTAAATATAATTTGTATTACGTAATATAATATATATAATTATTTATATTATATTATTCGAGCTATTAAGAAATTATGTGTTAAAATATAATATGTTCATGTGTTTAAAAATAATAAACAGTTTTTCTTATAGTATATAATTTAAATTTCATTATAATAAAAGAAACTTTGTACATTTATTTTATATTTGATTTTAAAAGTATACAGTAAGTTTCAATAATTCATTTGATAAACATGTTTGTTCAAATTTATGGATATCTAAATCAAAACCATATACATCACCGGCCATGTACATAATTAAATGATAGCGAATATAAAAAATCTTATAAACAAAACATATTCATCGTTCACGAATCAAAAGTAAAGTAAAATTAAAATACAAGCAAACTCGTATCTTATTTATATGTCGTGAATTGACGATTCAAATTGTATTATTTCTATTTGCTCAAAACATAAACACAGACAGAAATATTTCAATAAATATTAAAAGATTCATATTTTATATAATAACTTTAAAAACAGCTCATGCTAGAGTAATGTTACGGAAACCAAGTTTTTATTATATTAAAAAAGAACAGATTTTGGCATTTAATAATTTATATAACACAAATGTTCATAATTTCAATTTGGTTCATGAACCTATAAACTTCAGTTTATTAATTATCTTTGTCAGGTATATAATATGTTACGATGTCTTAAATACCTAGACAATAAATATTTATTGTCTAATAGTTTTTTTAATCTATAGTTATTTGAATCCTACTTATAATTCTTTTTAGAATTAGAAACCATTGTGACATAGTCATTCATTAGAAAAACCACAGTTTATTAGACAATTCCTTTTTGAATCACCTTCTCATAATTCTTTTCAGTTACGAATCTGTAATCATCGTACAAAATACAATTCACTAGATGATTCCTTGCGATGAAAAGACTCGATGAATCAATGAGTCTTTTTAAAAAAGAATCAATTCATTCTATGATCATAAGGAATTGATCCAGTGAATTCAGTCATTCATTCTTTAGCCAACACTATTTTAAAATCTAAACACATTAAAGCTCAGTGGAAAGTGTCAGATATAATTATGATTCCAAAACCCAACAAACCTGCTCACGAGGTAACATCATACAGACCTATTAGTCTCTTGCCAATGTTATCCAAAGTTTTTGAAAAGCTTTTATTGAAACAACTAAATGAAAGTTATAAGTTGAAAGTAACATCATTCCAAATCACCAGTTTGGTTTCAGAGAGAAACACTCCACAGTAGAAAACGTGCACAGAGAAACAAAGTTCATATACCAAAGTATTGAAACCAAAAAATACTGTGCTGGAACATTTTTAAATATACAAGTATTCGACAAGGATTGGTATAAAGGTTTGCTTTACAAAATTAAGTTATTACTACCAGATACATAATTTCAGCTAATTACATCATACCTCTCGCAGAGATATTTCAGGGTTAAGCATCAGGAAGCAGTCATAGGACTATATGAAATAAAAGCAGAAGTATCACAGGGCTCGGTACTTGTAAACTTCTATATTATTATATATATATACAGCGGACCACCCAGTCACAGAACAGAACTTAACCGCTACGTTTGCAGATGACGCAACCATCTTTGCTATGGATACAGATCCTAAAGCAGCCTCACAAAAATTACAAACCTACTTAAACCAGATTTAAAAATGGCTTAACAAGTGGCGCATCAAAATCGATGAGAATAAATCTTAGCAAATTACATTTGCCACGCACAAACTTATTGTCGTCCAGTTTCATTAAACAAAAAAATACTTCAAGCTGACTCAGTCAAGTATCTCGGTTTCATCATAGATAATTTAACATGGAAAACCACATTGCAGTCAAATGCAAGCAAATATCAAATTTTCACAACTTTACTGGTTCATCGGATATCAATCTCGTCTATCATTGAAGTCAAAACTACTAGTATACAAAACTGTATTGAAACCAGTTTGGATCTATCTCTATGGGTTTGCTCATCAAACACAAACCTAATGGCTATACAGCGGTTGCAATCAAAAGCTCTGAGATGTATACTAGGAGCACCATGGTATGTCACAAATGAAACTATTCACATGGACACTGCTTCCAAACTGTACAAAAAGTCGTTGGCAGGCACAGCAACAACTATGCTTCAAGATTGCAACTTCATCCAAATCCACTGGTAATAGAGTTACAACACCATAGCAAAGACATGCGACGATTGAAAAGATACCAGCCGCAATATCTGAGCAAAAGGTTCAACATAATAAAATAAAAACATAAATCTCGAGGAGTGCTACTAGTGGGTAGTATTTCCGATCAAGATGGAATCTAAAATAAAATTCGTCTATTGTCCCCATGGAACAGATTGCAAATAAAATTTAAAAAATAATAATAAAAAAATTGTGGAAATTCTCCATATAGTGATATAAATTCTAATGAAATTATTCTTCACTCGTATTTCACGTTGAAACGTCCATCATATTAAAAATAAAAGATACTGATTTTTGTTTGTCAAACAGTACGTGTACAAACAAATCGTCAATCAAAATTTTTGTTACATCAAATGTGGTTTTATTTGACAAACACGTCAAACAAGGTCCATAGTCAATTATCGATCCTTTACAAAGGCCTTAAAGAGTTACATAATGATGAAAAATGTCTTATGTAGCTAGTTGAGATTTCAAACCTTGGACCGTTGAGTTGACACCCACGTGGCACTACACATATACTTGTATCAATGTATGATACACATAAAATTTATCGCAATATCTATTCAGCACTCTTACCTTCTGCATTCCACATCCTCGGGTCTTCTATATTATGTCATAAATTAATAATTAAGCCTTTTTACTGTCGTTTGTATCACTTTTTGAAAATTGTATGCAATATTTATTTATTAATTTCTACTTTTCTTAATACTTCCAGATTAGTTATTTCTTCTAATTTTTACCACTTTTCTCAGAGACACTATATTTCAAATGCACCAAAATTAATTTTTTTTTCGTTATAAGGTCCACGTTTTGCGTTCACACACACACACATATATAAAAAATTTAAACAAGATATTCTAAGAACTGTTTATTGGTTAATATGAATTTTATCGTTAGTATAAACTATCTCTAATACTATCTTCGTGTTAACTACCATTAATCGCTAATAATTGTTCGGCTTATAGAATATAAAAATTCGTCGACCTCTTCTATTTTTATTAAAGTCAATTCGATGCATAGTGCATCAGATTATTCCACTATATTTCAATTTAACTTAAGCGTTCCTATCTGTTAAAAAATCATAATTTCTGTTTCATTCTATATTTTCATTCAATGTTGTGAATGTTGCTTTAACTTTATTTATTACCTCCTATATGTATTAATAAAATTGAATAACAACATACTCCTTATGTTCTTACCTCGTTCTTTGCTATTTTTTAATGTCGATATAAAACTTTTTACGTGTAATGAACTAACACATTTGAATATTGTATCTTGAAAAAAGAAAAAAAAAACGATAAGTAAAAAAAATGTAAACTAAAGAACGGCGTTTGTTTCTATCTCATAGATATATCTCAAAGAGTTGTAAGGCTTTACTACAAGTTCAACGTTATCGTTAACTTTACACTCAGAACTACTTAGAATAGGTCTTGCATGACTCAAGTGTTGTCTTAATTAACACTGATTGTTGTATCACAAATCCAATAACATATTTTTATGAGTAAACAAGAAAAACCAATGTGCTACAAAAGTTTCGTACCAGTATTATCACTGTTTTGCCCGCTGGTGATTAGGTAGCCTAATTATCAAACTTCACTTTGCTTGTTTACTCGCTATTATTTTTAATATATATATATATAAATAAAAAATACATATATAGATAACGCGAAAGAAGAAACAAAATCTAGCAACATCTTATATTCCATACTGATATCAACAAATATATATTCGTAACCAGATATATGATCTAGTGTAACTAATCCCTTCAACTTGATCTTAACATAATATTTTCAGATGTTTAAAAATGATGTTCTAATTTCTTCCACATATTGAGCTTGTTATTTGTGTTAGCCCTTCTAATCACGATGTTCCTTATAAATATTAATAAAGTTGTACGTTCTGGATGACATGAAATGTTTCAGTTCCTAAAAATATTTATATAGACATATTGAAAATTATCTACAAATATCTAAAAAACAGTTTTGAATAATAAACACACGATATAAATAATTTTACGCCAAAATTTTGATAACGCGTGACTGAAAGGATTAAAGGAAATCGGTTCTGTCCGTCATAATCATCTCATACAAAAATGCACGCATAATTATACGTATATGTTATCTGGGCAAATTTCACACGATGAAATGCACATAAGGAAAATTATAGCAGAGAAATGACTACGCATAATGAATCTAGTAGTCAAACGACGATTAAACGTACCAACTAAAACATAATACAGTACTAAATAATCTAAAAAATAAAAATTTCAGGGTCCTACTCAATGCACAGGCTATAAACGCATGAAAACCCGCTAAAAGAATAAATAAAAAAAAAGGATAAGTATTTTGTCAAATACTTATGCGATTCATTTAAAACGATAATTAACAATTTGTAAGATGACATTAACTGCTCTAGACTAATTCTGAATGGTACAAAAATTATGTCTGTGATGAAACATAATTTTTAAATGGAAAAAATCTAGTTTTGGATATGAGCACAGCAAGAATATTAAAATAATTGCCTAGGTAGGTAAGTAAAAGAATTATCTGGAAAGGTAATTAAAAAATTATCTGGGAAGGCAAATAAAAAAATTTCCTAGGAAGGTAATCATGATAGTAACGCGTATTGTTCAACAAATTCTCGCAGATACTATATTGAAATCGGGAAAAGATAGGTTAATTTCCTACAGACCAGTTTAACCTATGTACGGGATTAATAAAACAATTCATCAGTCGATTATGCCTCATCAGTTCGAATTCAGAAATCGGCACTATGCTTGACAATTAGGCATCGAGAATAAAACATAAGGAAGCGGGAGTTTTTAATCTGGTATTATTTTCTGTTACACAAATTAATTTTTTTTTATTATCAGGTTGATTCTGTAGTGCATCACCTCTACTTCAGACTAGATGGAATGTATAGCTACCACAAATCACACGTAATCATTCGCAGATTATAATTCCTATTAGTAGCACATTTTATGGGAAACGTGAAACATTTGTCTTCGAAAAGTATATGCAAATAAAAACAGACACACACACACACATATATATATAAATTTGGCAAGAGACTTCGCCTGATTTTCTTAAACTCAAACATAAATGACGCACCTTGGGTAATATGATACACCATTGCCTTCTTCAGCTTCTTATGTGCATACTGTTTGTTCCTTATCTGAACTAGAAACATCAGGATCAGCGTTTTAATGAATTTAATGTAACCGGGTGATAATTTGTCTCGCACAAAAATATTATGTATATAATTATATATATATATAAAATTATGCATGCTAATGCAATTATGAATTCATCTCCGCTTTTTATTTTATGCTAGTATAATGATCATATTATGTTTCAAAAATAAATATTTTCGTGGTTTTTTCGTTAAAACAAAATTGTGAAATTATTTTTAGTAAAAATATATCATCCAGTATAACAACTTAAATACCATATCTTCTTATTTATTAATTTATATATATATGTAGTTTTCCTCGTCACAAGGTTTCGTATTTTATAACGTCAATATATATATATATATACACACACACAAGTATCATTGTGTAACGATTTTTTTTAAAAATTCCGATTCAAGCTGGGTTGCGTATTAAATTTAAAATAAGCGGATCTTCTGTAGTACATATATGTCAGCAAACGATAGATATGGCAACATTGGATTGTTTAAAGTTCTGTCCTCTAAAAACTCGAAACTTTGTGATATTTCGTCTTTTATATTTTAAAAGAAATAATTTTAAATATTAAAATTTATACTATAAAAGAAATAAAGAATAAAAAACAGTTCAATATATAAAATATTATTCATCTAGTGTTATGACATGCGCGATTTCTTCTATTTTATCAAGTAAATTTTCATTTTGCTGTTTCATACGCCACATATATTTGCAAATGTATGAATTTTCCATTGTGCGGTGTTCCCCAATGCTTTTTATTTTTAGATTTTAATTTGGCCCATAAACTTTCAATTGACTGGGTATGACCAATGTGACTGGATCTACAAAATTAACACTGTGATTAACGGTCTGATGATTATAAATTATAACTATTAGCTACATTCTGGTATGCTAGTCATTCATCGCTTATAATTGTCGCTCCAGCAGCAACATTTTGTAGCTGATCTATTTTTAACCGACATTAAGAAACATTCTTTTGTTTCTCTATAAATTCCTAAAAAAAAAAACAATTTGTGTAAAATCCTTCCTCGATTATATTTTCGATTCGAAAAGCATGATTCGTCGATTTCGACATGTAGATTCGAGCCTCCTATTCGTACTCTGTTGTTCAACAATGTATGTTCACAAATTTCATGTAGATAGAAATTCCATTCAATAGTAGTATGGCCACTCATATTCATCCGTCTTTGCAATATTGAAGGGAGTGGTATATTCCTTACTCCATGCATAAATAAAAAGAATTATCGCACGGTAATCTAAGAGACATATTATAAATTTTGGAAATGATGCAAGTCCGACATTACCAATATTAACATCAGAAGTAGTACAAGCTATAAAATCAGTGCAATGTAGGAAAGCGTCAGGACCCGACAATATATGCGTAGAAATTATAAAATTGATTGAGGAATAAAATATAGACATAATAGTCAGGTTATTTAATATCATTTATGAAAGAAGAGAAATACCGCAGGAGCAGTTGCAGTCCACCCTTGTTCCTATACCGAAGAAAGGAAACGCCACTACTAAATGCGAGAATTACAGACTAATTAGTCTAACTAATAATATACTAAAGATATTCATAAAGATAATACATAACCGAATAAGTAAGAAGTTCGAAGAATCAATGTCCAACACACAGTTTGGATTCCGGAAAACAATGAGAACGAGAGAAGCTTTAGTGAGCATCATAACCTTGATACAAAAGATCATTGCAGCAGAACAGAGATGTAATAGTGTTTCCTAGACTTACAAAAAGCATTTGATACAGTAAAGCATGATAAATTAATAAAATGTCTACAAAAAACTGGAATAGACCAAGACATGAATATAATCAAACAGATATATTGGGAACAGACAGCGGCTTTAAAAACAGAATACGGTCTTACAGATTACATTCCAATTAATAAAGGTGTAAAACAAGGATGTGGTATGCCACCATTACTGTTTAATTTATACACAGAAAACTACATCGGGAAAATATTACAAGAATCCAAGGAGGACGTCAAAGTAAATGGAAAAATAGTAAATAATATCGGATATGCAGACGATGTGGCGATAGTAGTAAACACGGCACAAGATATACAAATATTATTGAATAAAATTGTATCCGCAATGAAAAATTCAGGACTACGCATAAATGCACAGAAAACGAAAGCAATGATATTCAGCAATACCAAGAAGACATGCCCAATAATGACAGTGAACGGGGAACCAATAGAAGTTGCCAAATCGTTTAAATATCTCGGTTGCTGGTTAAATGATGAAATCAACCCCGATAAAGAAATCAGAATAAGAATCGAACAAGCAATATCAGTATTTATCCAAATGAGATCTCTGTTCAGCAATAAACATTTAAGTCTGAAATTAAGATACATGATGTTAAGTGTTATGTATATTCAGTTTTATTATACGGAGCGGAGGCGTGGACGTTAAAAAGCACAACGATAAAAAATCTAGAAGCATTCGAAATGTGGATTTTCAGGAGAATGCTGAAGATATCATGGACTGACCGTATATCGAATAGGAAAATTGTGGAAAGAATATGAAAAAATAAAGAGCTGTTAACCATTATCAAGAAAAAGAAATTAGCGTATTTGGGGCACATTATGAGGCACGATAGGCATCAGTTGATACAGTTAATTATACAAGGCAAACTAGAAGGATGTAGACGAAAAAGACGCAGAAGAATGTCGTGGATGAAAAATTTGGAAAATTGGACAGGATGCTCAACCAACGAACTAACATTCGACCACAAACAGGACCAGTTTCTCACTCATTGTAGCCAACCTTCGTTAACGGAAATGACACTATGAAGAAGAATCTAATTTGGATATCGATATAAACGTACCAGATCGTATTTTTCTACACAACATGTAGATTTACAACAGATCCACCCTATCCTGAGAACCAGTACATAATTTCATATCATGATTATTCTTACATAGTAAACCTTTTTGTTGTAAAAAGGATATAGAACGATCCATAGTATTTATTTCTTCTGCCAATTCCAAAAAATTCATGTTTATTAAATATTAAATAACTACAGACGTGGAATAATATTAAAAGGAACACTAAAAAAATAAAACTACTATGAACGAAATAAACACTTTACAAGTAAGAATTAAAATGATTACTATTAACAATTCAACAAGTAAAAAAACAAGAAAATTATATTTTTCATTTGAAATAAACGTTCAAAAGTTGAAATTCAAATGATTTGTAAATAAGCTTTCCACGTTCCACACTAGATGTGTAATAATCGAGAGAAATTGGATGAAATACGGGAATATTGTCATTTCATGATAAATTCCTTTATTTTTATGATGGGGTACATTACCATGTGTGTTCAAAAACATTAAAATAGATGATTAATTATTTAAAAATATAAATAAGAATAAATGCCATATTCAGAATATTGTCAATTTCCAAAATATATAAGTTATAAATTTATATTTCTTCACCAATGAAAATCAACTGCACCTTTTTAAAAATATCTTAAACTATATATCAGTATTTGTTATTGGAATTTGAGAGACTAATCACATTTCGATAAAAATGACCCGTGTTAATTTAAACTTTTGAAAAACTAGACCTTAATGTAAATTTCGAGATTATATAATTTTTAATGAGGATTAATTTCCTTAATCAGCATTATCTTAAAAATTTATTTTGTACAGATTGAAATATTAAAATAAACGAATGTGAATTGTTATCTTGTTAAATGCGATTATTAAAATAATAATAGTCTGTAAAATATATAACTTGTTTTGTAGTTCAATATCATTTTTTAACACGTATAACAGTAAAGTATTTTTATTTTTCACTCGAGTATAGTGATTTTTTTAACACAGGAAGTTTCATTAATTTAGGCTCCCCGATGCGTAAACCAACCGCGTAAGACCAATAAATAAAAAATAGTCTCAACCACGAAAGTATTTTTATTCAAAATAGATTTAAATTTGAATTGCAAAGTTAGTATTTTGAATGAAAATTATTTAAAAGTATTAATAAATAAAAAAAAAATCAGGGACATTCACAATTCTAGAGATAAATCATAGCGCTATATATTTCACATTCCTTGAAAATACAAAATAGGTAAATTTAAATAAACAAAACATATTTAACCCGTGAAACTTATTGACACATACCTAAACAACATTATATATATATACATAATTAACATGATTCTTCCTCTTTTAAATTTTTCTTATTACTCGATAATTTAATTACTCGTATTATTCACAATACATATACTTCTTACAAATAATTCAATTAAATTATATTAAAAGAATTACAATTTAAAAATGTAATACTAAATAATAAGGTTGTGAAAATCAAATGCAATAAAAATAAAAAATTCAACAAATTAAATTGTCATTCTTTTTGTTAAATTATATTAAAACGTTCTATTAATATTGGCCAGTCGTTGCAATTAAAAAGATTATATCTATTAGATAATAACCTAACGTTAAACGAGAATTGTTTCAAAGGGTAATTAAAGAAAATAATAGGTGAAATAAACTGAATTAAAAGAAATAAGATACTAAATATCTTAAGTAAAGATAAACCAGTTTACAAATCGCGATAAACATTTTAGGAACGCTTTTTGGTATATACTGGTTAGAATACCTAGACACACAGTTTTTGCTCAGAAATGTCAAAATTTCGATTTTAATTCATTACAAAGATAAAAACTTATTGAAAATAACCTTAAAAGCTTGTAAACAAATGAATTAAAAATTGAGACAGTCATAAATAATTAAGATCAAAATAAAAAATAAAATAGAAAACATGAATTTTTCAAGAAAAATAATCTCTAATTTGAGTGTAACACAACATATTTTGACAGCTATACTAATTTCGATAAATATACGATTTGAAATTACTGATACATACGTATGTAAATAAATATAGATAGGTAGGTAGGTAGGTAAACAGATGAATATAGATATTGTTTGGCTACTTACCAAAAACCTTGAAGCTGAGGTTTAGGTAGTTTTATAAAGGAAACGCTAAAATAAACTTGTAAATATTCTATAGTTTACAATGGAGGTTGTTATTTATACTTAATATAAAAAAAAAAACACCAAAATAAGATTCTAAAAGTTATTTAAAAATAAACCAGAGTCCAGTAAATCTTTCTAATGCTATTGTTACAAATTAAAAAATGTCAAATTGATATTAGAAAGAGAAATAAGTAAAAATAAAGGAAATAAAATAACTAAACATATGTACACGAAATTAAATAATTTTCTGACACACAATCACGCAACGGCAAAACGAGAATAAAACGCAACAAACAGAACACAACCAATAACTATGAAATCACAAATATGAATAACGAGAATTGTAAATTGTTGAGAATGAAGTAATGAAAAATAAAATATCGTTAACATCTATCGATAATCACCTTTTAGCGCTAGTATCGCAGTCAAAAAGTGAGAACTAATTTACGAGGTCAAATTCAGATTCATGAAAAATTCAATTATCGTGATTTCTGGCAAAATAAATGTAATTTAGGTCCCGAAATCAAATCTGTAGTTATTTACATTTTCTTGTTTGCAGTTAATAAACATATCATATTAGAAATAAAGTTAATAGATGTTTGTTTTAGGTCAATGGTTTTGAAATAGAAAAAATAATTCATTTACAGTTTAGAATTAAAGAATAAAAAAGAAAAAGAAATGTTATAAACATTTTTCGTGCTACAAAAAATTCTAATTTACCTAATTGTTTTTCATTATTTTAAAATTGATACATGATAGATCGGGCCAACTTGAATTTTAGTATTGACGAAAATGAAAGCTATATCAAAACATTTAAAATTTCATAAATATGGCTGCAGCAATACTGATTTTATAGAGGTAATCTCATTACTTATACTCAGTAGTTAAATAAAAGCTGATACACATGAAAATAGAAATGCGATATTTAATAAAACCGATAAATTTTCAAATACGCTTGCTAAATTACTAGTTACCAACAATTCTCTTAATTTGTAACTACATAAATAAATGGGGCTATGTTTTGCTTATGTTTTATTAATATTTATATAAAAGTATTAAATAAATATAAAATTGAAGCAAAAAATAAAAAGATGTTTAACTACAAACACAACAAAAATAGATAAAAGTTAATAAAATTTTGAAATAAACCAAGCCTGGGATGTTGAAGAAATGAGATCAATCGTATTTAATGCATGGTTATAGCATATTTTGTTTACAGTACGCAATTAATGTTATATTGTTGCACTCCCGGAAATTATTTTGCACTTAAACAGTGTACTTTAGCAGGTTAAAAAAAAAAAAAAACGTTCAATATATGTGTTATATGTTGTAGTACTTTGTTTAAGTAAAAAATAATTTGCTATTGAAAGTTATTTACTCAAGAGCTAGTATTTAAAAGTTGAATGACTAGTAAATTTACCTTCAAAGTTCAACCCATAATGTTAATTTTTCAGCTCATATCGTTCATTTTATCTCCCTAAAAATTCCATTAAAAACAAAAGAAAACATAGAAGATGCTGTTGAAAATCTCACTAAATGTATACAACAATCAGCATATTTAGCCACTCCACAAAAGTATGCAGGCATAACAGTAATAAATCAGCCTGAGATAATAAGAAATATGATTACCTATAAAAGACGATTGAGAGAAATTTGACAGAATAATTGACCAACGATAAATAACACCACTTTCAACCGAGCAACAAAAAGTTTTAAAAAAATCCTTGCAGATGCAAAAAATGCCAGATTTCAAGATTATATGGTCAACTTTACACCAAGTAAAAATATAAATTATTCTTTATGAAAAGCTATAAAAACCATGAAAAGCATCACTACGTTCATCGTTCACCCCTTAGAGTAGGAAATGAATTGGTGAGAATCGTCCAAGATAAGACAAAAATATTTGCCAAGTAATTATCTGTTATTTTTCAACAAGATAATTAGAGCGACATAACCGAAGACGAAAAAGAGGTATACAATTATCTGCAAGTACCTTTTCAAATGTTTCTTCCTATAAAATCCATATCACCGTTTGAAGTAAATACATGTATACAAAAACATCTACACCCAAAAAAAAGTCACGTGGATATGACCTAATTACAACATCTATTTTTAAAAAGTTACCCAAAAAAGCTGTCACGTTATTAACATTTATTTTTAATGTAATCCTTCGCACTGGTCATTTTCCAATACAGCGGAAATTTGCATCATTAATAATAATGATACAAAAACTGGGAAAACCTGAAGATGATGTGTCTTCATACAGACCTATAAGTTTGTTGCCTAGTTTATCCAAAGTGTTTGAAAAACTTGTCTTAAAAAAGATTGAAGTTAGTACTTTATGAAGAAAAAATAATTCCAGACTGGCAGTTTGGTTTTAGAAATATGCATGATATTATGAACAGGACCTTTGAGTAAAAAATACTGAACATCCGTATTTCTCGACTTTGAGAAAGCATTCCATAGAGTGTGACATACAGGTTTTGTAAACTGAAACAAAAATTGTCTCACCCACATTACTCAATATTCAAGTTTTATCTGCTGACAGGTGCTTTCAGGTTGTCATAAATGATGCATACTCGCAAATCTATTCTATATAAACAGGGGTACCGCGAGGTAGCGTGCTTGGCCCGATCTTATATAGCATCTATACTTCTGATTTCCCGGTTAACGTCAATACAACAACGGCCATGTTCGCTGACGATATAGCCATATTATCGACAAATAGTGATCTTTCAATGGTAACTAAGCATCTTCAGCAACACTTAACTCAGACAAGTGATTCAAAATGTGGAAAATCAAAGTAAATGAATTAAACTCAGCTTGTGTATTATTCACATTAAATAAAGGAACAGGTATACATATTCATCTTAACGAACAAGTGATTCCTCCCAGACGCGAGAGTTAAATACCTTGGACTGCATTTAGATCAAAGATTAACTTGGAGGAATTACATTACTGCCAAAAGAAAACAGCTCGATATTAAATATTGAGAAATAAATTGGCTGATGAATAAACGTTCTACATTATTAGTAGAAAAGAAAATACTGTTATATAATTTAGTCTTAAAACCTATCTGGACTTATGGCATCCAGATGTATGGAACAACCAGTAATTCTAACCTTAAAATCATTGAACAATTCCGCACGAAGGTGTTACGGAGTATAGTGTGTACACCTTGGTTTGTCAGAAATTACGACTTGTATAGAGATTTACAAATTCCTACGGTAAAGGAAACCTTCAGATCACTTAGACAGAATTATAAGCGATGACCAACACGCTAATTCACTAGCTGCCAATCTAATAAATAATGGTACGCGGTTCAGACGTTTGAAGAGGATCTGCCAAACTGAACTACACTACAGACCTGATTTTATTTAACTAATAAGGAGAGAAACTATGAATAGCTGTAATTGTACAATTTTCATTTAATAAACATATCAGCAATGCTGCTTATTGTCTTACAAGACTTTTAATATGGGGAAAAGTGTCGTCCTTGAACCATTTGATGAAGTTACATGCGAAAAAGTTTTGAAGCTACGAATAGCTGTAATCGTACAGCGTTCATTTGATCAACTTATTGTCAGCAGTGCTGCTTATTGTTCTATAGGACAGATTGCAAGCAATTTGAAAGGGAGGAAAAATTTAAAAAATGTTTAGTACACGCATGTAAGATTACATTAATATTTAAGCTGGTTAATATTGAAATTCAATATGAAATCTCATTCCAAAAAATTAATTTCTTACCGCTATTCATTTCATCAATCTTTTTATGTCGAAATTAAAAAAGGCTGATATAACTTCAATTTTGCATTTTGATAATGTTAGTATTCTGCTTGTGTATATTATATAAAATGTTAACCAATTCTCTGCAATATCGAAATGTCTGAAGGAAAATTCTATACATTCATGTATATGCGTTTAAATTTAAAATAATATATATTGAAATGATGTATTTAAATATGTCGAACATAATCATCACATTTAATTCGCATGAAATAAATATATTATTTTAAGTCAGCGCTTTTACATCAAAAGCTGCTCAATGAGATTAAGGTTTTGAACATGAAGAACGATGTTTTGTATAAAATTAAATCAGTGTGATGTATATAAAAAAATTTAAAAACCTCTGCCAAGTGTTCACGAAGTTCGATGCTAGAAATGTTATTAAATCTAAACATCCAAAATGCTCGATGAGAATTAAAAATTACTATTTATATTACCAACAATATGTAAATATTTTACAAAATATGAAAATTAATTCTTACTAATTTGTACAATATAAATTACAAGAAATAAGTTATATACAGGCTAACTACGGTTGGGTCTACTAGCAGCAGAAGTATAATACAGCGCTTTCAAAATAAAACTTTAAGGGCTGATATACAGAATGCCGTGGTACGTTACCAATGAAGCTATTCATGGTGAACTTGGGGTCTGTATGGTCGTCGACGAAGCAATAAAGCAGCGGGCCCGAAAACATGCAATACGCATACGTGGACACTGTAATGAGCTAGTCGCTGAGCTTCCAGACGTCACGACAACCCGACGATTGAAAAGAACTAGAATTCGCGACCTAGTTTAAGAGAAGGGCTGAATACATCAATGGATATATTCCCAATACAAGAGAAGACGATGATACTCTTCATAGATAGCCAACATAAAAAAAAAAACCGTTTGAATTAATTTCCATTCATCAAAAAATAGCGGCTACATATTTGCTGTAAATATAATTTCTTTTAATTTTTAAATTGTTTAGCATTGTATTTTTTCGTCAGGTTGTTCAATTTCATAGTTGGCTCTAGGTTTTTTACAACCTGCATAATGTATTCGTAACGATGTTTTTACTATTTTTATGCATATACCTATCGTTTCCTCTATTACAATTTTCAAGATATCGTGTCGTGAAATATGTACAACCGTATTTAACCAAATAGTCCAATTTTCATAACAAGTTTATTTATTGTACTACTTCCTGATTATGTTTTCTAGCCACATAATTTACATTTCTCTGACGATACGTTTTAGTGCATTCAAATTAATTTTCAGTTAATATATACATTAAATGAAAGCCCTTACCTAATCTTGAGTAATTATATTCTTTACAATAGTTTCATACATTTTTACAGTTTAAAATTATCAAAACGCTTTTTCTTATCTATGGAAGCCGTAGACGAGTTTTATTTTCCTTGTATTATTATTTTTAATAATCAAATACCTCTATGACCTTCAAATTTATATTTTAATTCGATAGTCCGATAATATTCACATAAATCAATTTTTTGGTGTTACTATAGTCTTATTTATTTGAAATAAAATGATTCCAATGTAAAACGTTTTTCAATATTTTCACAATTAATAGAACCCTGCATAAATTCACGGATAATATTCAATCATTGATCATAGTAACACTTTTATTAATTTACAATTCATACTAACATAAATTTATGTTTACGACATACAGAAACAATCTTATATGCGTAATATTTACTTAATCTGATCAAATAAAACTCAGATACTTTTCATTCAGTTTATTTAATAATTTTCATGGTAACCAGAGGCACCCAAATAGAGGCAATAGATGCACTTCAGAAACACCTTGACAAAATAGTTAGATGGATGCAAGATTGGAAAATCAAGTTAAATGAACAAAAATCTATGCATGTTACATTCACGCTTCGACCTGTTGATGTGAATTACAGTATATACATAAATAATGTTCAAGTACCTCATGCGAATTCAGCAAGGTATTTAGGCATTCATCTTGATACACGATTAACATGGAAAACGCACGTCAGGCAAAAGAAACAACAGTTACAGCGCAAAATCAATCAGATGTACTGGTTACAGCAAGAGGTTACTATATCAAACAATCTTACGTCCCATCTGGACATATGGAGTTCAAGTGTGGGGCTGCGCTACTGCTTCCAACAGAGCTATCATCCAGCGGAACAGTAATTTACATTATGATCTCAATATTCAACAAGTTGATGACATCATTCACAACTTTGCAGTCAAACACGAACAGAGGCTGCATGGTCACACTAATAAAGAAGTTACACAGTTATTGGACACTGCAAATGAATGATGTGAGACGCCTTAAGTGAATACATCCATTGGACCTAATTTATAGTTAAATAATAATTATAGTTCTATCGAACCCCATATTCATAATTAATATTTAGTTAATATTAGTGGAAACTGATCACTGGATCAGCGTACACAACATGTTAAATTATCAAAGTTACTAATTATTTAACCTATAGGTTAAGATTGTAGTAGTGTAACTGCATCCTAAAAAGCAGTTATTTATAAAAAAAATAATAATTTTTACAACAGTATACGTATTTCGGATTTTATTGCATAAATTGCAAAATTTCTAAACAATGTCAAATTTATGACTTTTATAAAAAATGTACAAATAAGAACTTATGAGATGCCTTGCGAGTTATGATGTATATTACATGTATATATTAGAGAGAAAATAATAGAGGAAATTGAGACATTCCTTATATATATATATATATGAATGATACAATCATCTTTCATTATACAATTCTACTATAACAACCACTTTTAGATATACACTTAACAAGTATGTATATAATAATGACATGAATGCTGAATTTTAGAAAAATATATTTAAAATTATCTTTAGCATCTTCATAAAAACGTCATATAAAAAATAAACATACACAGATGACAGTTAAAAAGGATATATATATGTATATGTTTATATTACCCGATGTGTATTCAAGAGAATTATCAACTTATACTTTTTATCTTCTTGTTTTACTTTAATGTACATCAATTTATCTTTATAGTTATCAATATTTTTGTCTTTGTAAGAACGTAAGAAGGGTAACATAAAAACCTTAAATGTTATTGAAATAAACAAATGGGATACATTTTTTATTTATTTTCACGCGAAAGCTAAAAATCGCTACAGTCGATATGAGTATTATTTCTATCCCAACTGTTACCAAATTGATCCCGGACAGTGTCCATAACGCAACGAAATATCATTTCTTAGGCTTTGAAACAACAAACCTGTAGACAAATTTGAGAAATTTTAAAGTAACAATTGTATGAAAAGTGTCATAGACACAACGTTGTATTTCATTTCTACGAAATATGTATATATTATGACCTAAAGCTTGTACATTGTGCTGAAATGAAACTTGCTCATTCATTCAAGTGATATGTGTAAATTTATATTCCTTGTCAATAAAAAAAATTAACCATGCCTTATCATTAAAAATACTTGAATTTGTATTATGACTTCATATAAATACGTTTTGGTGATATTTTTTTAAAGTATTAATCTTATTATCAGCAATTGTGATTCAAAATTTTAAAACATGATGATTTTAGTTCGGCGCCATATTATCATTCATAAACTGATTTTACCATAGCCATGATCAAATAGAAAAATAAGATTATTGTGATAAATACTGGTTATAAGTTGTTTGCAAGACATATAACTACCGTTTTCAACATTTGTATTAAGAATACTATAAGTACATAAATTTTGGTTTTTAAACAAATTGTTTCTAATTACATTTAAGAAATGGTAACTTTTTTATTACTCCAGACAGCCTGAAAGGCTTATATTTTTGTTCAACATGTATGTACAGTAAGTGTTAAAAATGTATTTTGAATAAGGAAATTTTTAGGGTTTTTATTAATAATTAAAAATAATAATATTCACACGATTTATATTATTGAATGAATCATAAATCTATTTATAATTTATTCATTGAAACGAAAAAAAGAAAGAAAAAACAGGTATTTACACTGTGAAATCGATTAACATTACTAAAAATCTTTACACAAGCAAACGCAATTACTTGTATTATATATCAGGCGTCCAAACATCTTACTATCTCGACAACAACATATAATACATTATTGCAAACAAATCAAGTTCATCTAAAGTAGTAAAAAAAAAAAACAGGGTCGAATAAATTTTTAATAAACAAAACATACCTTTAGAGCAATTAGCATGGTTTTCAACCATAACCATGCACATCCATCTTATCAATGACACATCTTAAAAATTGTTTTGTTTGTTTTCTATGATATTTAACCTTCCGGAACTCGCGTTCTTTATAATAACACCAGCGCGCGAATGTTGTACTTTTTTCATCACGATGCAACACGCTCTATTTACTTTTTTTTTAAATTCATATATAATACTTTTTTATCATAAATCTTGTTTTTTAAACATCTTCTCTTTAATTTAATTAAATATTTATATTTTTTATCGTCCTTTATTATACCCAATATCTAATAAAACCTGCCTGCGTTGTTGAAAAAACTACCTATGAAAAAAAATCAAAAATAGTTAATATTAAGAAATATAATAAATCTTATAAAAAATAATTATTTACTATTCTTCTTCTGTACATTAAATTTTCACCATCAATCTCATTTTCATCAGAACAGTCCTCGAATTCTATTTCTTCTTCACTTAGGTCGTTCTCATTTTTATTTAAATCGGATATTCTGTCTAAATTGCCATTCTCTTCATCCGACAGTTCCTTCAACTAGCGTTCTATTTGCTTATTAGAAGGTTTAGACATTTTGAAAAAAAAGAACAACATAAAAAATGAAAACAGAAAACTAAAAATGTACGAAAAAGTCCGATCGAAAACAATATAAAGTACAAGTACCAACAACAATAACGCGTTTTATATACAAGTACAACACGTTACTAACCTGCGTTGATTAAAAGAATAAAAAATGCAAAAAAAAAAAAATAACTGAATTCCGAAAACTAAGAACGTACAAAAAAGTAGGATTGAAAACAGTGAAAAGTGACCAATATCAGCAAGACGATAACGCGCGTGATGTAAAAAGTACAACACATAATAAATGACCTGCGTTAATTGCCTAAGATATGTTTGCATGATTCATTCTTTAAACTCGTCATTATCAAGAATAAACATCCGGTGAGGAATATATGTGATATTTAAAATTCTAAGATAGTTTTCATGTTTAATGTTGTTGTACTTTTTACAACACGCGCTCCGGAGGGTTAACCAGTCTTATTTTTAAATAACCTGTAAATACAATATTATTATTTGGGTACAACAATACAAGAAGGAATGAGTATTAAAATTTTTTGACATTTAGCATGAACACGAAGAAAATAAATAATATAATTGGAATACATTATTTAACATATATATATATACCGCATATTTTTCATAAATTTCTTGTATTATTGGTATGCGACACAATACTTGTTCAAAATTATGAACTTAAACACATTACCATTACACTTAATACACGAATTTAATATAAACATTAACAATTATTAACATATATGAAAAATAATTTAATGTTTATAGATTTTTAAAGAAAATTTAATGTACATACCAGAAACGGTGTCAGGTCATTTTTAAGGAACTCATTAACATATTATATTTTATAACCCTAGCCAATATTGATATGTGTTTTACTATAACTTGAAAACCAATATTTTAAAAATTCGCTTGTTCAAAATGTTAAAATGGTTATTTTAAAAGCTGCTCCATTTAAAGACTTGTAAAAAAATTGAAGTAAAATTTTATAAAATCACAATTTAATTTAAATAGGAAAAAAGGAGGCTAAATGTAAAAAATAAAACTAACATTTAATTAACCTTAAAATTAAAATTCCAATCTAAGATGAACATAATCGTAACCTATAAATTCAATCACGATTTGAATATTCTGTATAAAAACACTTTCCTATCAAAACATTAATCATAATCACTAAGTAACTGAACTTGACTTGACTTGAAGTAACTGATTAACTAGTAAATACTTAAACAGTAAACACGCCCAGCTACAACTCTAAAGCGATGTCCTACGTGAGCGATTTTAACGCGAACGCGGCGCGGAAATAAACTGTGTATAGTGAACAAAATGTTCTACGTGACCAAACGCACGCGGTTCGTCTAGTGTCGCGGGGCGAAGCGAAGCGAACGCGATCAATCGGTTTGATATTTTCGTGCGAATGAACGCGATCAGTCGGTTTGATATTTTCCCGTGAACTGGTTGTATTTTGTTTCGTGTTACATCTATAATGTCGGAAGCTGAAATTTTAATTAACGCTGTCCAAGAACGCCCCGTATTATGGGATAAACGAAATAAAAACTATCATAACCGGTTACTATCGTGTCGTGAATGGGAGAATTTGGCCAAAATAACAGGAACTACAAGTAAACACATTTATTTATTTATTATCGCTATTTTATTTATATTTTTTGTATCGGGTGTTGTTCAAAATACAATTTAAACTTTTCCCTCACTTGAGCGGCTGCTTGAGATGTAGCGTTAAACCTCCTTTGTCGATTGTGTTGTTCTGTTTGTGGCATCATATTTTGATGGAAACATAAAACTTCAGTCTCATCTATCGATTCAAGATATAAGTGCAGTAAACAACATATCGCTTTTACAATACGGACGGCATTTTCTACATCGGTTTCGATAGACTTTTGCAGAATTATGAATTTTGAACTTATTGAACCAAAAGAACATTCCACCACCATTCTCGCTCGAGATAAGCGATAGTTATAATTATCATTTGCATCTCCTTCAGTCGTTGATTTTTCTGCAAAAGGTCTCATTAAATATATTTTTAAAGGAAACGCCGCATCTCCTAGGAAAACATATGGAGCTTCGATATTTGATCCTGGTAAAAATTTTTCTTTAGGTAGTTTTAATTTCCCCTGTTCTATCGCACTTCGAAAAGGGCATTCGTCAAAAACACCGGCATCGTTATCTTTTCCATAGAAACCCACATTTATCATTACAAACTTATAATTTGCATCGGGATCGAAAAGAAGGATTTATAGTTGTAGTACATAGAACCAGTTTTTTTTTTCATTTTTTTTATGAGAATTTGCTTTCCGTCAGTTAAGAAACTGCCATCTGTCCCAAAAACACTGCGCTATGTTTTTCAAATTATCTTCTGAGGGCTCAGGCATGTGCTTCTTTACCAATTGTGTCCATATAGCTTTGCAAACTTGTGGTACGATTGTGGAAATAGCAGATTTTGAAATTTTGAACGAGAAAGCAAGTTGTCGAAATTGTATTCTCGTTGCTAAATACCTGAAATAAGTAATAGGTATTATTACTTTTTTTTAGGCGATGAGGCTAAGAAGAAATGGAAAAACTTGAGAGACACGTTTACGAAGGAATTGAGAAAAATTCCGAAACCTCATTCCGGAGCTGACGCCGACTATGAGCCGAAGTATACAGGCACGTGGCCATATTTTGAAATAATGAAATTTTTAATAGTCGTTTTAAAATCCCGGAAAACAGAAGGTAACTTTGTTACAGAAGAAAATTTACAAACTAATTTAATTGATCCGTCAGAGACTATAGATGCTGCTAGTGTGGATGATGTTTTCAGCAGGGAAACAGCAGACAATGACAGTACCTATCTTCAAGAATCGGCAGCTACTTTGCAAGAAATACCGCAAAGTATCAGCGTACCTCAAACGCCTTCGCCTTCACCCTCGTCGTCAACCATTCCAAGAAACAGCCGCAAAAGAAAATATACCAGTTTAGAAGCTTTCCCCGATATCGAGAGAGAGAAGATGAAAATTCTTCGCCAGGATCAATTAGATAACACTGACGATGATCTTCTTTGGTTTAAATCGATATTACCTTATATGAAGCAGTTGCCGCCAATAAAAAAATTACAATTTAGAACGCAGATGCAGGAACTTCTGCTAACGGAATTGTCTAAATTAAATGCAATGTACTTCTCAAGATGAACAGTACACTTGGTTGTAAAATTTGTACTTAATAATAATTATTAAAAAGTGATTTATAATTATTGTTTTCTTACCTTAAAGTCACCATCAATCGTTCCTCTACAGAAATAGGTCGCTGTAAATTAGTTGCAGATAATTGTAAAACAGGTTTTATAGTTCATAATCGAACGATGTAGGTATCATTCCCGTTCTTTTAGAAGAATGTGAACGCCCGTTCTATTCCACAAAAAGAACGGTTCTTTAAAGAACGGGTTGTTCAGTGGTTCTGTAAAGAACGGGTGGTTGAGCGGTTCTCTAAAGAACGGAGGGTTTTTTAAAGAACGTAGGTTCTTTAAAAGAACGTAGGTTCTTTAAAGAACGCTTTAAAATATCCGGCCTTGGATTTGTTTTACGTTTAAAACAATGAACGGCAATCTGTTAACATTTGTAGTTCTTTTCTAGGTAAAATGAGATTGAATATACTTAAGTTAAAAATAAAAAATTCTGTGAAAAAAATGAACAGTTGGACCGTTCTTATTGTACATTCTTTTCCCATTAATTTTGTGTTCATTCTTATTCAGAGTATACGAGTAAAGGAGACTATCACATTTTTAACTTGTTCCCTCCGCCGATCACTTCCGTAGTACTTTACTTAAAAATTTAGGTTCTAATTCGTCATTGACTTTATATACATTTCATACACTTATGTATGTGTGTGCGACTCTGGTAGCTAAAGAGCAGAGTGTTCTATTTCCGGACGTGCGCAACACAACAACACATCTAAATTAAAATGAAGTAGAATATAGTTAAAGCACAGTAAGACAAGGAGAAAGTTCGACAAACTCGGGAAATTAGCCGAGAATAGCCGAAAGATACAGAAGGACGTTATTTATTTTTACTGAACTGGCAGGCGTTCTTTAAAAGAACGGTTCTTTTAAGGAAACCATCAGATCTGCTAGCCAGAATTATAAACAACGACTTGAATAATACATTAATACATTAGCCGTCAATCGTTCAGACGTTTGAAAAGATTCTGCCAAACTGAATTGCACCACAGACCCTGATTTTATTTAACTAATAAGGAGAGAAACTATGAATAGCTGTAATTATACAACTTTCATTTAATAAACATATCAGAAATGCTGTTTATTGTCTTATAAGACAGATTGCTAGCAATTTTAATATGGGGAAAAGTGTCATCCTTGAACCATTTTATAAAGTTACATGCGAAAAAGTTACGAAAATCATGTATCAATTTCAAAAATATACTTTAACCAAACATATACATATTAACGAATTTAAAAATACGACAATTTGAGCAGAAGAAATTAATATCCTTCTAGATATGATGATAACTAAAATTAATAATAAATTTGCCCGGAAATATCATGCATTTCTTCTTTTATCAGAGGCTACTTTTCTACATAGAGGATTGGATTTATAAATTTAATCCAAAAATGTGCAAATATATATTCACAAAACACGAGTTTAATTAACAAAACTGCTTTTGAGCATCAAATACAACAGGTATCAAACCAATATCGGCATGGAAATCATTTGACAATATTACCAAAGTATATAATATGTATTATTTCAAATTTTCAAATCTTACTTTAGTTTGTGAATTTTTCGATTAAAATAAATGCAAACAGTTTTATGATTACATATCGGCAAAAGCATAGATATTGAGGGAAAATAAATGAAGAGTCGATGACTTGAAGATCGAATAGTCAATCGTGAAGATCGAATAGAATCGACTACTCCTAACGTGACGAGATTATTATTTTAGAAATGAAGAAAACTTATCATCCAGTTAATGATTCGGTGTGAAAGTAAACGAATCTACAGACTCCGGTCATTCAAAGTAAACGAATCGATTGCCTGAAATCATTTAATTAATCGATTGTCCGGTATCAATTAAATCATATTCTGTGGGTTTTAAAATAATTTTTCCCACCAAAATTTACGTTTTAGCTTCTTATTTCTTTTAAAAGTGTTAAATCGAACACACTATTTATATATTAATCAAGAGATATGGATTTTGTTTTCTGTCCGGTGTACTTATCTATAATTTTTTTTTTAATTTTCGATATTTTTATATTAGTGTTTTAATGCAAGGATGTATAAAATAATACATTATAAAATGTTTTATATATATATATATATATATATATATATATATATATATGTATGTGTGTGTGTGTGCATGAAATAAGAAATTAATAGGATAAAAACTTTTTTAATTTAACATATTTGTAAAATATATTTTTTTCACAAGCAACTGAAATATATTAAATTTGTTACAAATAATCAATCACAGTAAATACATCTCTTTTAATATTTTTACAATAGATATAATTTTAAAATTGCTCATCATAAAATTAATAAAGTAGATTTATTTATATATATATATATATATATATATGTGTGTGTGATACAACAGTCTGTTAAAATAACCAGAACAACATAAACGTAACGTTACTTTCGTTAAAATTTCATTTTTAAAAATTATAATCATAAAACAAAATTAATGAATACTAGAATGGAACAAACAGTAATCAACCAATATCATTCGTTACTTGTCACTATTTTATTCCTTTGCAGTACTTATGGTTTCCAATTCCAGTATTTCGTTTCCATCGCGTATTTCATCGTAACTGACAGGGATAATAAACGCTCTTGCTATGATATGAATATTTCTGATTATTAATTTTTAATTTATATATTTTTATTCGTTTTTAATTGCCAATAAGTTTTAAAATGTGAGGTACTGCTTGAATGAAAATATGCATATTTACAAAATAAAAAATTACGTATATTATTTTTGCATTTTTTTACTGTGTTTAACCTTTTTTCACATTCATAAAATCAAAGAAACGGTGCAACTTGTTATATTGACTCATAATTGTTTATACAGCTTAACCAGAAATTTCTATATGGCAAGGAAAAAATGTTATTGACTTTTTACGGCGCTGTTCTAGTATGTTAATATTTTTTTCTTGAGGTTATCTGCTAAAGTTAGAATTAAACATCATGTATGACAGAGTATATATCTATTCATTTAGTAGTAAGGTGTTCTCGAATGAGACTAAAACTTAACCTTTTCAATCTGGTTATAATTAATTAAGCCTGTGGCTAGCCGATTCAGGTGCAATCTTAGGCGCTGTGCATATGTTTCACTGTATATCCTTATTACATCTTGAAATATTTGAATTGGATGCCGTACCCTATAATTAAATACCATACGACCATACTGATTTAAAGAAAGTTTTGTACAATAGTAATTTATTTTGTATGGATAATGGCGATTTTTTTCCAATTAGCCAGTGGTATCTACGAAATAAAATTTCCAATTGCTTTCGCTTTATATTAATATGTCTTTGTCGAGTTAGCCCTTTATCTAGGTGCATTCCTAGGTATTTCATACAATCACAATGGCTTCCAGTTCTTTACTCTTTTACTCTTGACAGTAATTGGTTGTGCATTATGTTTGCATTTTGTAAACAGTAATGTATGATACTCTACATGCAATCACTAAGAGGCGTATATGATGAAGTATAACAAATGAAAAATTTGCGTGAAAACAAAATTAGACAAAATCCGTAAATCAGATCTGAGGTTTACATCCATCTATTTTGAAGATATAGATATTACGTGATAAATGAAATAAAAAAATTATAAGTACCCGTTATTGATATTATAAGCGTTTATTTTTACACTTTAGTATTTTTTGAAAAGCAAGCAAAACCATTATATCCCTTTCAGACCCAACACTTTTTTTTTCAACTTCATAAAAATCATTATTGGGCTCCCTTAGATAAGCAAACCGTTTTTTTTTTTTTTTTTTTTTTTTGGTATTATTGACTTACGTTGTTTCCAAAAATGTACCCATACAATTGTGTAGGTTGGGCACAACCTAAGCAATCAACAGTATTAACCACTTTTACTATAAACGAGTACACGCATTTTTTACACACAGCATTAATTTGCGAACCGAAGACTTAAACAATATATTTTAGCAGTTGAAATTCTAACATTAACAAATATCGTTAGTAATTAGTAATTAAGAAACCTTGTTTATTTTCTAGTCTTTTATTTGTTTTTTTCCTGCAGCATTTAACGTTTTCTTTTCTTTTATTATTTATATTCTTACTGTGTTATTGTGGTAATCCCCCGGTACTCAATGTTTGTAACCCATGTGTTATATTTTCTTTTATCTTTATAACTTTATGCAAATATATTGTTGTTGTTGTTGTTGTTGTAAAGAAATTTTTAATGGAACATGCACATCGAAATTTGTTTAAACAATTTTTCATTATCGCGTGTAATTTTTTTTCGCAAAAATGAATACAAAATTCGATCGTTAATTGTAAACGGTAAAAAAAATATGCGCATATTTTAAAAACGTTTATTATAGAAAGACTCGATGCAATGTAAAATTTAATAACAGGAGCAAAATTTATATTATAAAATAGTATACACGACAATAGACAAATCTGAATGTGACGTAGCAAATTTTAAAATAATTTCAAGCGATACAATGAGATAAGCGGTATTATCAGGAGGAAGAAGAAAATTTAAGATTATACGAGCTTGTTAATAATATACCGATCATTTGTACTATAAATGAAGATAACAGTCTAATCTTTTAAAATAAGTACAAAATGTTACAATAAAAAATTAATATAATACACATTTTTATACAATTGTCAAAGAACGCAATATTTACGCGCGATACGATTAAGTAAACGCAAAATTCTTCTAGAAATTTTTGTTACATCCTATACGTTACCAATTTTTCCTTTATTTTTATATATATATATATATATATATATATATATATATATATATATATATATATATATACACACAAAAAATATATGAGTAAAAAATATACAAAAGGCAAAGCGACTCGGTAAATGTTGATTGAGATATTATTACCTTGCCACTTGTAGAGTTATTATTATCTAAGCAACAAAATACCACCTTTTCACAACTCGCAGAGTAAAAATTGCTTTCTTAGTAATATTTTTAAATAATTACATTTTATGAATTTTTAAAGGTCCCATTAATTTAAACGTGTACGCATACACTTTTTACACGATGAAACATCAATAATAATAATGATAATAAACGCGACTTCGACGGATGACTTTGTCGAGTTTTTGAATTTAACGTCGTTACTGGAAGATACTTTATTCGATTTGTTTTTACTTTAAACGTTTTATAAAATTAATTTCAAAATAAACTATCCGGGTTATTTGGTATTATATAAACCACGTGGTTTTACAATCACTATGTTCATATATACAAAGCAATAACCGTACCCTGTTGAAAACTTTAATATCTTCCAAAGAGAACGAATCGAATCTCTTCGAAGTTAAATGATTTTGTTACCGATTCGTGTAGATACTAATCGATATTTGTTTTGTGAAAATATTTTACATATATATTTTTATTTATTTATTGCACAATCACTCAAGATGTTAGAAGCGACAAAGATATATGGACTAGAATTAGTCTAGTAAAAATGACTTTCAATAAAAAGAGATCTTCACTAACATCGAGAAATTTAAAAGTAGAAATTAGGAAGCACTTTTTGTCAAATTGTACGTATGCATATTGATGTATGGATCGGAAACTTTCAAGATCAACCGTGAAATGTATATATATATATATATATATATATATATATATATATAACAATAGAGGTCTTCGAAACATGGTGCTGACGTAGATTACGGAAAATTAGTTGGATAGAAAAAGCTTTTAAAAACATAAACGAATTGAGGAGCTTAATTCAGAGGGTATAAAGTAGAAGAATTAAAAGGATAGATCATTTATATCGACACAATCCAAGTTTCGTATGATTGAAGGGAAAATGGAAGGAAAACGATACAGAGGAAAAGGCCAAGAAGTAAATATACAGATCAAATAATAGAAGACACGGGAGCACAAGTTATGCAAATCTTAAGAGAATGACGAAGAAAAGACAATTTTAGTTGAACTCACTAGGATCGTGAGTCATAAAGGTTATCCGTAGCGTATATTCATTGTCGATATAAGTTTAGACAGAAAGCTATCTCTATTTTTGTATTGGGGCAGGATCAAATCTGATATTCGATGTTATCTTCAATATTATTACACATACCTCACAAGCTCCATTTCTGACGATCTCTATAACCTGGCAAGATTACTAGGTGTATAGTTACGACCGCTTTTTAATCTAACAAACACAGAGTCAAAATATTTAAGGAGAAGAGTTTAATAAACCAGCACTCTTTTGAAATTGTCTTTTGAATAGAGATATATTTACCTATTAACGAGCTTTTGAATTCGAAGTATGATTGAAAAGAATGGTAAAACATTTCCTTAAGCTTCGATATTAATTGTACTTATTGTATTTTAATATATTTCTCAATGACCCCGATTTAGATCCGATCAAGTAATCGCATCCGGTATTATCTCATTTCCACGAACGCCACAGTGGACAGCAACCTATTTAAATTTCACCTTAGTTCCACGCTCGAGGAGTTGCCAAACTGTCGTATTGAAAATTCTAATACATTCATTGTAAATTCCAAGAATCTAGACAGTTGTAAAAGAACACTCACGGAGTCAGTATTAGGATATCCCCCCCCATATAATGTAATAAAAGAAACAGCCTTCTATAGGGCATATTTTATTATTATTATATTATAATAATTGGGCGTATCAAAAAATTACCTATTGTCAACATTATATAAATATATCATACATGAGATAACAAAAAACGATACAAAAAAAAAAAAAAAAGACTCAAAACTTAGAGCTTAGGTCATCAGAGCTGCGAGGAGGATATTGTTGTTATTCAGAGCTAATAAGTAGGCAACCGAGAAGGGGCAAATATTTAATTGTAACATTTTATTAATAAAGACACATACCTCTGCTATACAAGTCACAAGCAAATGTCGCATAATTAGAATGGAATGTCTTGCCTCGAAACGGCGTGTCGACTTCAACGCTGTATAACCTATACATCAACCGATAAGTCAAACATAATTTCTATACGTCGCGACCAATTAACCATTAGAACTCAAAAATAAAAAAAACCCCATAATATATCGACGTTTCGGATGAAATAAAACAAGTTCGAACGAATCGAGACTTTCTTGGCTACATATCACTCTCTCACGACCGTCTACCTAACGTACCAAACCACTCTGCTTTTTGTCCCTTTTGTCTATTCCCAAATCTTCTTTTATTTGTCATATTTTATTACACTTCCCTACACTTCAACCTTATCGACACTTCACATTCATCCGCGTACTCTATCTGGCTTTCTCTCAAACAGTCTTCTTCAACTATTCTCTCAATTATACAACTCCTTTCCTTTTTCTAACCTGGTGGTTATATACGGCGCTATAAAAATAAGAATAATAATAATAAAAAAAAAAGACTTGTATTAAACGTATTTACAACACGCACAAAAACCCCCGCGATGTTTACGTTCCGTTTAAAGAACGTTAAATCGAAATTATCGACTAAATTTATTTTGTCAGTATTATTTTTTTTTTAGAATATTTCGTCTCTAGAATAATTTCTGACGTGGTCTTTAAAATTTGCTTTATTAACGCCGGTGCAAAAATCATATAAAAATGCCATCATCGCAAAGATCGAAAAAATTAAATCATTTACAATTTACCCGAACATGAAATATTTATTGAAAATCCCGTCGTTTGTAGATGCATTTCGATATACAGGCGTAAACGACCGTTTTTATCCAGTTGTTTCCGAACGGGGCGCGTGTTATTAAATCTCGTCAGAGTATCTAGGTAACCGAATCAATCTGCGAATCGGTAACTAAATCGTCCGGCTCTCGAAACGTCTCTTAAGAAGTTAACATTTATCAAGAAATCATTCGATAACAGTCTAAATGATATTTATTCACGATATTTTATATAAATTTCGTCCGTCGCGATACAGAACGAGCGAATTATTTTGTAGATATATCTAAATAATTTAGCGTTATGAAATTTTAACGCTGACGAAATTTTTTATTTTCTGGTCGACGCGAAATGTCACAATTTTTAAAAATATAGCGTGACCCAGAGAAGATGGACGGTTCTCAAAAACTACTCCACCAAAATTTTTGAATGAAATTTTATTTAATAATAGGAAAACGAGAGATTAGCTTACAATCTCGTTTGTGGAACACATTATCGTTCAGACGATCGCCATTTGCATCAATACATTCATTTAGTCTACAAAATTTTCGATCACTAATTTTTGAAATTTCTTCAGAAATCCTAGTTTTCAGGAGATCTCGTGGACATGTTTCGTAAGACTCTCTTAATGTATCTCCACAAAAAAAAAAAATTTGGTGTAACTTTGAATTTTTTCGAAACGTTCTTTGCACTGTGGCGATCGATTCACGCCGAAAATAACGTTTCACGCAAAACGCGCGCTCTTTCTCGTTATAGGATATCATGATGACTGAAATTGCGGATAAAAACGAATCTCTCGTGTGTACACTAAACGCGGAGCACGCAGTTTGCGTTGTAGCAGTGTTACCAACTGCGCTATTCAAAAAACAAAACCGTCCGTCTTATCTGGGTCACTCTATATTTCGTATAAATACATAGAAAATTATCTACAGTTCGCTTACGATGCCTGGTATTGAATAATAAATAACCGCTGTATAAAATTTATAATTTTGCGAGAAAATTTTATTTTACATACGACTGAAAGGATTATTATTTTTAATTTGAAGTCACTTCGATAAAATACGACCGTTAAAATCACGATTCTCCGTATTAACGAAAAAAAAAACACAAAAAAAACAAAAAACAATAATAAAATTGTAAAATAAAAATACGAAAATAATAATAATCGGAAAAAAATAGAATGTTAAAATTATTATTATTATTTAATAGTGGGGGTGCTGGATGCACGAACAGACTATGTGCACCCATGGGCTTACTGCGATCCTAGATCTGATTTAAAAGGTTCAGTGAATCCAGGAACAGGAAAACACGATGGATATGCTCGACAGATTCAGATAAGAGTTGGGGTAAGGAATAAGGAAGGCTGTGTGCTGGATTCTAATGAGAAAATGACAAGACGTTAGTAAGGGTATAAGCAGTTGTGGCATTTGACAAAACAGACAGACAGGAGGAATATTTTCGATAAACGCCGTTTAAAAAATAATAAAGAAAAAGTCGTACGTTTACATTTATCGACGAAATTTTACATTCTACTTTATCCTAATTATTATTATTATTATTATTATTATTATTATTATTATATTTTTATTTTTTTCCACGAATACGAGGAATAATGATTTTAACGGTCGTATTCTATCGAAGTAATTTCAAATTATAAATAGTAATCCTTTCAATCGTACGTGAAATAAAATTTTCTCACAAAAGACGAGTGGAGGAAAAATTAACATTCGCAAATAAGAGAAGAGGTTAACACTAGACGATGATAATTTATTAATAATAAACGCGTCACCGTCATTTCCGAGCGCAAGTTCATTAATTATTAATTATTATTATTTTGCAAAAATTCAGACATTTTCAATTTGAAAATTCGTTGATGGGACGATATTTAATCTCATCGATGCGGATTATCTACAATGTTCAACAACGTCCGCGTACCGTAACTAATCTGTCAGAGAAAATATTTTTAACTTTAAAAAATAATAACAATAAAAAAAATAATGCTAACAAAAAAAAAACAAAAAAAAAAAAACCGATAAAGTTATTAGTAAAATCGCTAATCGTTAAAATAATTCATAAAGGAATTTTACAGCAGTTATGCTATTTCGAAAGACCGATATTAATAATTAATGATAAATAAATTGTATATAATAACAACAAGTTTTATATATTATATATATATATATATCATTGCTCTACCAGATAAAGAAAACGCGGTTAACCTGGATGGGTTATGTTTTTCGACATGACGGCTTATTACGGGATGTAATGGAAGAAACAATCCAAGGGAAAAAAGCACGAGGCTGATCGAGGAATGCACTTGTGACCATGTTACTGAAGTATACACAAATGGGCAAATATGAAAAGAGCGCGGACAATCGGTGCAACTGGAAAGCACTCATCATGAAATAAAACCAGTCTTAGGGTACCGATGATATATCTATATATCTATATATATATATATATATATATATATATATATATATATATATATATATATATATATATATATATATATATATATATATATATGTGTGTGTGTGTGTGTGTGTGTGTGTAAATAGACGCTTAACTAATAAGAATTAATATTTAGCATATATAGTTGAAGAATGCGACACTTATCGCCAACAGGTACTATTAAAATAACCCAAAATTTTACGCGCACTAAATACTACATATAGATGTAATATACTTTTTAAAACTAATTTTTTATCAATGTAGTATTTAATAATCGTCTAGGTGCCTGCCAATAAGAGGATAGACGTGGCCGCACGGGCAGCAATCTACCTCCACCCTGTGGGCTCAGATGGTCAATGAAGAGACTACTATTCCGACAAGAGTCATGTGATAGGCACGCTGGAATTTTCAACAGACCTTTTTAAAATCAATAACGTCGCCGATCGAGCCATTGTCTCGGCGCGACTTTACAATAATCAACCGTTTGAGAATTGGTTCACGTTTCTCCGACTAATGATTACCTTTTCCACACGTTAACTACCTATTTGCTCCCTGTGTTAAATTATTTTGTTTTAAATGCTGAAAATAAATTAAATATTTAATTTATATACATTCCAACCTTAGAAGTTATGTATTTTTTCCTTTCTAGCAGTCGTGTTAAAGTTCTTCCTTCGGGTTAGCGTAGGCATTTTTTGACTGATTAATTTATCTTACTAGTATTTTCTTTCCTCGAAATGTATAACACTTGGCAATTTACTGGCTCAAGTTCGTGTTTCTCTTCACCTCTCTATCAAAATTTCTTTACATTCATAATTATTTGGGTTTAGATAATGATTTTTGATTCATTTAAATCTCTTAAACATTTTACTGCTCATTCTGTCACTAATTACTTACTTTTTACTGAAAATTAGGCGTAAGCACAAGTTGTAAACTTTCTCAAGTTTAAAAATACTTTCGAATGAAACATAATAATGCGTTAGGTAATTATAAAATGTCTTCTTAAAAAGTATAAGAAAGCAAAAATATACGTAGTTCTCTTTCTCTCTCTCACACGCACGCATACATATATACAGAAAATTAATAGAGAAAAAAAAAATAGGTTACTGTACATCGTCCTCTTCGCTTGTATCATATTTGACGCTATTTGACGTTTTAAAACTGTCATCGTCTTCGCTGGTGTCATTTTTGAAATTATTATTTTCCGGCTTACGACAAACGAAGAAAGCACTTTCATATTCATACTGCAACATCGACTTTGGGCTTTGAGCATATTTGGATTTAACATGCAGTTCTTCTTTCTATTTCGAGATATAGGGTAAATTAATTAAACAATAATACATAATAATAATAATGCTGAAAATAAAATCACGATAAAAAAGTAAAATAGTCGTTAATTCAAAAAATTTAATTAGGTACATTATTTGAAATCACAGCATTCAACGGCGATTTTCTAGGGAAGTTCAAACATCCTTCAACATTTTTTCAAATTAAAGTCTTTTCTTTATTATGATTTTTATACAAAACGAACATAAATCAACGTAATTCAATTAATTTTTCTCGCAAAAAATTATTTTTGTTATTCCTGTTTTATTAGGCGAATTGTTTAGTTTTAAAATACGTTGAGCTGTCGTTTTCCCGTCTAAAGGGATTGGACTGCCGTATAACTAAGGTTATTATGATAACGCACGTATAACACCCCACGTTGATTGTATTAGCGCATGTAATACACTGGATCGTGCAGTCGGAGAATCTTAAACTTTCAACTAATATCAGCGTATTGACACGATGCTCTAGGTGCAACGCATATAGCTCGAATGACACGACACAGTTCATCAGCACGAATTTTTATAACTAAAAGAAATTTAACGGAACAGCGCAAATTGCAAACACGACACAATTGTGACTGAGACGCACAGTTTTTCGTATCACACTCGCGCATGTGAATAATTTTTATATTTCCTACTTTGTTTTTTACCATTTTGATATAATTATGACGCGAAAGATGTGCCGATAGAGTCAGTAAAAGAAGATGACACCAAATATCATCCAAATTAGATGGAGATAAATTAAAAAATTGGTATTTTGGATGGAACTGCAATCGTCTTGTAACTATAAGATGACCCAGAGAATATGAACGGTTTTGTTTTTTGAATAGCGCAGTTGGTAACACTGCTACAACGCAACGTGCGTTTTACGTGGAACGTTATTTTCAGCGTGAATTGATCGCGGTAGAGTTACGCGATTTTTTTTATCGGGGATACCTTAAGAGGCGCATTTACGAAACACGTCCACGAGATCTGAAGATCTTAAAACTCGGATTTCTTCTGAAAAAATTTCAAAAATTCAGCGACCTACACTCGAAAAAATTGTTCGAAAATTTTGTAGATTGAATGAATGTATTGATGCAAATGGCGGTCGGTCATCTGAACGATATATTGTGTTTCACAAATGAGATTGTAAGCAAATCTCTCGTTTTTCTATGTTTAAATAAAATTTCATTCAAAAATTTTGGTCGAGTAGTTTTTGAGTTATTCAAAAAACAACAAAACCGATATGTAAAATTAACAGTCACAGAGATTTCATTTTCTTCGACAATCACACATTTTGCGTGCTTACGCTTCTCTCTTGCAGAACTGCGTTTCAATATGTTTACACCACGCTACGTATCACGTCGCATATAGTATACGAGTCTTAATTTGCGTCTAGCTTTATGCAATGAAATAAAAACGAACAAGTGGTTTTGGCACGTTCGTAATTTTTCCATCGTTTATTCCTTTTTTTTTTTTTTTTTTTTTTTAATGGGATTTTAATTTTTACATTTTTTCCGTTAGCGGTTCTGTAATTTTCATTATGTATTCTACATGTACGGTATAGTACGTTCATTAATTCAAACTCGTTTTTCACGTTGGAAAATTCACGATAAAAAGGATTTGCTTAATTCGGGATGTATGACACGTTCTATAATTGACATTGCAATTATAACAGTTATAACGTTTCCTACAATTAAACTTATATTTTTTTAAATGAAAATACATCAACACATATAGTATTCTCAAATCGTCATATAGAGCTATTAAACATCCAAATAGATAATAAGATTGTACGATTTAAAAAAGATGTTAAATACCTAGGCTTGTACCTAGACCAAAAGTTAACATGATGTAAGCATATCGATACAAAAAGAGCTGAACTCAGAATCAAAACTAAAAAGCTACCTTAAAGAACAAACTACTACTATACAACCAAATACTCGCTCCAGTATGGAGGTATGGATGCGAATTATGGGGCTACAGTAAAAAAACAATATAATGAAAATACGAAGATATCAAAACATTACTCTTAGGTTAATCGTCAGTGCTCCGTGAAACTGTACACGATGACCTTGGCATGGAGTACATAGCTGACGTAATTAAAAAGATGGCAATCAAACATCAGGAGCGGTTATATAGTCATGCTAACAACGGTCTGCAATTAGCTTATTGGATAATTCGCTACAGATGTAAATTCGCGGGCTGAGAATTAAGCCATTAGAACTGGAATAGTGATGAAAATTATGTAAATTATTAAACATAAGATACTAATATAGGGACTAGTCATTGGACTATGTACCCTTCACGCCATAATCTTTTACTATACTATCTACTGATAGCCCATAGGCTAGGAATATATTAAAAAAAGAAAAAAAGGTGAAATAAATTTTCAATTTTGTACCTCATATAAGAATGAAGGTAAGAAAATTAGCCATTAAATAATTTCTTCATTGTTTTAAGCGCAGTGAAAAGTATATATTTATCAAATCAAGAAGTAATGTTATAAAGTATGTACACACGCACACACACACAAATATATATATATACGGCCTATGGAACACAAATTCTTTGTAATTAGAGCCACCTTCTCTAGTAAGTAGTTCCACCACTAAAAAACAAAACAACCACGCGAGTTCTGTAAGCCCATGTCGTATAGAATATCAATTTTCTATTCAGCGGGTTTGGCTTTGATTAGAAAAACTGAATCAAAGCTCACAAAGTATACCGCTGATAGAAAAGTGGAGAAAGGCTCATTTGCCGATTTTTTACTGCGTTAATAACAGTAGACTATCAGCAACTCGCGCGGTCACATTTGTTAACATCAATAATTTAGAGAGTATCTGGCGCCTTAAAACTGGGTTTCTTCGAGTAACGGTTAACCCTAGTTGAAATCATGTGGAAGGCTAAACTATAATGAACGTTAAAAATGTACGGCAATATATTGCCAGATTGGCGATCAGTGTTTTAATTTTCACCGGCTATGTGGGAATGGTTAACCAGTTTTCTTATGTAAAACGTGCGTCCGAAACTACTACTAAGAACCCCCACGAAGTTAAAAATTAAAGTTGGAACATGGAATATCAGAGATACATTACAAATTGCCAAACTTGATATTCACTCATCAAATTTTTTCGATGCAAAATTTCGTCACTGGTGACTTTTCGGATATTTGCAATTTCCCTTTTCAAATCCACAATTCTTTTATAAACTTGATATTATTCAAAATACTTCTCAAGATTACAATAGACATACGTGGCTTATTACTATAGGTAAACCGGTCATTTTTCAACAGAAAATTAGCAAACCAGAAAGAAGCCAATTACATATGACAAGATATATGCATATATAATTCGAGAAATGGATAACATTGGGATAAAAAATACGATATATGAATAATAATATAGTTAATCGTGAATTGGCCATATATATATAGTTATAATTATAGAACCATTACGTTAATGTCACATGCTAGTAAAATAATACTAAGAATTATGTCTCCATAAATAGATTAACGGGATATGTAAAAGAATAAATTCCAGAAGAACAAGCTGATTTTGCTCAAGGAATATGTCGCGAATGACACTAAAACGCGTCCGTTAATTCGGAAATACTTAAATAGAACACCCCGTACGGTTATTTAGGAAGCCGCTCTGATAGAAATGAGAATTCCAAAACATTTAGTATATAAGTCGATTGTACGATCATGTATATATGGATATACATGCATGTGAGTATTACGTAAGTTTATGTGTACGTGTATATGATTTTTTTTGTATATAAATCGTATATTTTAGGAAAATTGTATGTATAAAGGTGCAAAGGACCGCATAACATAAAAATTATGTATTAGTTAATCTACACATATATTGCTTATATATTCATACATATATATATATATATATATATATATATATATATATATATATATATATATATATTTTAATATTGTGTGTGAGGTCCTTTGTTTAAGGGCAACAGTCAGGATAACATAACATAGTCCCAACCATTAACGTGTAATAAATATATCGTATGTACATACTTAAAATTTAAAAAAATAATTAATTAATTTTTAATCTACACACACACACACACACACACACACACACACACACACACACACACACATATATATATATATATATATATATATATATATATATATATATATATATACATATAAAATAGTTTAATATCAATAATTATGCTATTTCTTCATACAATTTGAAATATTTTCTGGTGTTACAGAAGTTGACCATCAGCTGGTCAAAATAATGCTTCATTTTATTTTTATTTTTTTCCTACTAAGGTCAGATAGAAGTTTTAATTCATAATTGAAAATTTATGTTACATTGCACTCTCTGCGAATTTAAGAAAGGCATGTAGGTTTTTATTGTTCAGGTGGAGGGAATTCATCTTACTGATCTTAAATTTTGCTCGCTGACAAGCAAAGGCTGGACATTCAAATAAAGTGTTCTAGATCATCTATTCGGTTACTAGAACAATAGGTGCACGTTGGAGTAGTCACAATATAGAACCTGTATAAGTAGGCTGAAAATTTGCCATGACCTGAGAAGATTTGTGAGTTATAGAAGTTGATATTTGGGGTTTTAATCTTCATTCTCTTAATAATACTTGGGAAGAAATGGTGTGAATTTCTTCCTGTGGTTTCAAAATCCCACCTCCTCTGCCACTCTGATAATAATAATTTAGAAATGTGTTTCTTAAATATATTAATTGGTATGTTATTGTTGATATGATGTAAGTTATTATTTATAAACTTACTGGTTGTAAGCGAATTCAAATCCCCAAGTATGCGAAATTCACTAGTGATTGCTCTGCCTATGAGGTAAAGATCCATTGGGAGTAGACCGCTAATGACACAAGCTGCTGATGATGGCGCAGTTCGATAAAGAGATGAGATACTCAAGAGAAATTTCCTTTTATGCTTGTTTCTCTTCTTCTTCTTCTTCGCGTTGGCGATCATGTATGTTAGCAATCAAAACTTCTTTTCTCTGGCTTCTTGCATTAGTTTTTGTATTGACCATGTGTTCGTCCATTCCTTGATGTTATCCAACCAGCATGTTTTCCGTCTTCTTTGACTTCTTTTCCCATCTACTTGTCCTTGGAATATTTATCTCCTCTAATTACATGGCCGAAGTACTTTATTTTCCTTTGAATAACTGATTTCATTAAGCTTCTCTCAGTTTTGGCCATCTCTAGGACTTTTAGATTTGATATCTTGTCTATCCATGGTATTTTCAACATCCTTCTATGTAGCCACATCTCTACAGACTCCAATCTATTTATTTGCATTTTGTTTAATGTTGATGCCTCAATTCCATATAATAAAATTGGATATATGTAGCACTGCATCATTTTTTGACGTATATTTAAACGTAAGGATCTATTGCAAAGGAGATCCCGCATACTGGCAAAAGAACTTCGGGTGTAGTTACATCGCATTTTTATTTCTGTATTTAGGTCTAGATTCTCCGTAATGTAACAGGCCAAGTATTTGAATTTCTGCACTCTTTCAATCTTCCTGTTATTAATTTTAATGGAAACTGTGTTAAGACTATTCTGTTTGCTTATTATCATCCATTTTGTTTTTTTTACATTTATCTTCAAATTATATGAGTTACCGACTGTGTTCAGTTTATTAAGAAGGTGTTGAAGGTCTTTTACATTATTTGTAAGAATCGCCACATCGTCTGCATATCGCAGATTATTAATAATTCTCCCATTTATCTGCACTCCTATTAGCATGTCACCGATAGCTGATTTGAACATATGGTCGGCATACAGATTAAATAACAGAGGTGAAAGAATGCAACCTTGCCGTACACCGCGTTGAACATCGAAGTCAATGCTTTCACCCTTTCCTAGAATGAGCTCAGATGTTTGATTCCAATATAGGTTCTTAATTATCCTAAGATCATAGTCATCAATACCAACAGCTAGCAGAATGTCGATTAGTTTATTGTGCTTAACACTATCAAATGCCTTCGCGTAACCAAGAAAGCAAATGAATACGTCTTTGTTCATCTCCCTGTGTTTTTGAAGCAGGATGTTAATTGCCAGTAGAGTTTCTCTGGTTCCAAAACCTTTACGAAAACCAAATTGAATATCACTTGAATTATATTCACACTTATCTCGAATTCTATGATAAATAATTCTCAGAAAGATTTTCAAGAGGTGACTCATGAGACTAACTGTGCGGTAATCGCCACATTCTCTAGAATATTGCTTTTTCGGTATAAGCACAAAAGAGGATTTCAGCCATTCAGATGGTATTTCACCGCACATGTAAATTCTATTAAATAATTCCGTAAATTTTTTGATATTTTTGTCATCAAACAGCTTGATTACATCTGCAGGAATTCGGTCAGGACCTGTAGCTTTCCTACCGGAGATTAATTTAATTGCATGTCTTACTTCCGCTTCTAAAATTTGTGGACTCTCTTCTAAGTTATTAGGAACAGTAAGATTTCTTGAGTGATGTTCACAGAATAATTTTTGCATATAAGTTTTCCATACTTTTTTCTTTTCCTCTTGATCAACAATGGGTATGCCATATTCATCTAACAGACACATTGATGAATTTCTCAAACCTCTTCTAGTAACAGATTTTATTTGTTTATGCATTCTAAAGGAGTCATGTTTTTTAGCTAGATTCATTATTTCTTCGGACTGCTCTTCCAACCACTTGTTCTTACCTTCTCTAATCATTTTTTTAACCAATTTATTCAGACGTTTGTATTCGTCTTCGTTCCTGTTTTTGTGGCTTCTTCTTTCATTCATTACATCTAGTATTCCTTCCGTCATCCATTTTTTGTTTTTAACTCTATTTGTCGTCAAATGTTTTTGACAAATTCCCGTAATAACTGCATTCAGATTAGCAGCATTAAATTTATCGTGAATTCCTTCCAAGTTGTTGTTTAGGTGTTCAGAGACTTGAGTTCTTGTTTCTGTAACTTGTAATTTACTGATATCCCAGTTCTTACATTCGTTCTTGTTCTTAATTACTTTTTTAAAACGTAATCTTGTTTCAACAACAAGCAGATTGTGGTCGGAACTAATATCAGCTTCTGGATATGTTGAAACTCGTTTAATCATATTCCTAAATCTATGATTTATTAAGATAAAATCGATTTGATTCCTGATTATACAATCTTTTCCATCATCAAGTGCCTTCCATGTATATAAGCGGCGCTTAGGTAATTCAAACCATATATTAGTTACCACTAACTTATTGTGCTCGCAGAATTCGAATAGCTCATCTCCCCTGTCATTGGTACTACCTAGTCCGAAAGATCCCACCTGAATTTCCCCGTTTTCCACATCCTATCTTGGCATTGAAAGCACCCATAATTATTAAAATATCTGATCTCTTGAGTTTATGTAGTATCTTCTGGATTGACTGATAGAATTCTTCTGTTTCTTGATCATATTTTGGATCAGATGTAGGAGCATAAATTTGAATGATGTTTACTATACAATGGATGTTTGTTTACATTTTTTAAAATGTTGGGGGTGACATAGGTAGCAGCTCCATAACTATTGATAGATTGGATTAATACTTTATAAATTATAAGATAACTATAGATAGATTGGATTAATCCTTTATAAAGTATGGTCCCAAGTATTGTGCTGAAATCGACTTAATGTTGCTAAAGATAATATCACATTTGGAATGTATGTAGTTGAGATGGGACATAAATGTGAGTTTATTATCAATCAGAATGCCTAGGTACTTTAAAGTGGGTGTATATTCAATACTGTGACCCGTATGAGTTTCATTTTCTTCATTATATTTACAATTTTGTCACCAAATACAGAGAATTTACACTTCTGAGCAGAAAAAGACATTCTCAGTTTAGTTACTGTTTCTTCTAAAAATTCAATGATCAACTTAATTTGTTGAAAATCATAGTAGTTGGTGACATAGAATACCAGACAGAGGTCATCAGCGTAAGAAATTAATTCACAATTGTTGTTAAAAAGCTTACAAAAGTTCTCAAGTTTATAGTGTACACTAGAATACAGCAGATTCCAGAGTGTAGGACCAAGTACAGATCCTTGAGGAATCCACAGCTGGCTTTGCTTGAGCTGTTAGCATTGTTGATCCTGAGATGAGCAATCCTATCTTTGAAGTAACTTATCAGCAGATTTATTAAGAATGGGTTAAATTTATGATTTTTAATTATATCAAAGATTGCAGACCACAATTTTAAATCAGCATTTTCCAACACTGAGGAAAGACTTGTAAAAACTTGAAGAAATGAATAACAAAATAGGAGATGATAGTGAATAATTTGTTGAAAATTTGATGTCGAAAAAAAACATGCATCACATTATTTTCCGAAAAATCAATAAATGTTAAATATTTATTTTAAAAAAAATTGAAATATTAAATTTCAGTACGTTCTTGTTAATAATATTGTTGTTTTACTGATTTTCATGAAATGCATGCATACACACATATCTATTGTTTATAAAATGTACTCTAATAAACGTAATTTTGTTGAGTATGTGTACTTTCTTTTAAAATCGTTTTACACGAAATACTTTTAACACGAAAAAATACTCCTCCTTTTCGTGTTAAACAATTTTCACTATCTATCTATATATATATATATACGAGGTGTGTTCAAAAAAATAACGAGAATTTTTGTTTTATGAAAAAAATATTTATTCATTCATCAATATCTATTTTGTCCCCTTCAAAGTAATCCCCCTCGGATATAATACACTTGTGCCAACGCTTTTTCCAATCCTCGAAACACTTTTGAAACTAGCTTTTAGCTCTTTCAGCGATTTGCTTTTAATATCACCTATGCTTGTAAAACGACGGCCTTTTAATGTTCTCTTTATTTTTGGAAATATAAAAAGTCACATGGTGCCATATCTGGCGAATATGGAGGCTGAGGCATCGTTACAGTTTTGTTTTTGGCCAAAAATCCACGAACAAGCGATGAAGAGTGAGCAGGTGCATTATCGTGGTGCAAAAGCCATGAATTGTTTTGCCACAAATCCGGGCGTTTTTTTCGGATTGCTTAACGCAAACGGCGTTGAACTTGTAGGTAGTACTCCTTATTGATTGTTTGACCTTGTGGCAAGAATTCATGATGCACTATGCCATTAAAATCGAAGAACACAGTGAGCATAACCTTCACATTTGACCGCACTTGTCGAGCCTTTTTCGGTCTTGGCGATCCAGAATGCCTCCACTGGGACGATTGAGCCTTAGATTCGACATCATATCCGTAAACTCATGTTTCGTCACCTGTTATAACATGTTTTAGTAGTTCTGCATCGTTATTAACTTCATTTAGCGACTCCTGAGCAACTTCCATTCGCCGTGGTTTTTGTTCGAAATTCAACAATTTTGGAACGAATTTTGCTGCCACACGTTTCATACCCAAAACATCCGAAAAAATTTCATGGCATGAGCCAACTGATATGCCAACATCATCAGCGACTTCTCTGATTGTGATTCTGCGATCGTTCATAACCATTTCTTTCACTTTTTTAACGTTTTCATCGGTTGTTGATGTGCTTGGGCGTCCGGGTCGTTCGTCATCTTCAACGTTTTCGCGGCCATCTTGGAAACGCTTATACCACTCGTAAATCCTTGCTTTACTCTAGCAGACTCACCATATGCCTTTGTTAACATTTTACAAACTTCACTACACTTTATTTCATTTTTTACGCAAAATTGAATACAAATTCTTTGATCCATTTTTTTTCACAAATGAAAATCGCCGAGCTCGAAAAACACGTCTAACGTTAGCGGCTGCCACTTAAAAAGTAACCAATGAATATTGCTGAAAATTTTATTGTACTTCAGGGGCATGTGTACCTACAAAATAAAAAAAAAAATTATACAGTAGGACTCTCCAAACCCGCGAAATTTAAAAATTCTCGTTACTTTTTGAACACACCTCGTATATCGATCCTAATTTATTTTGTTAACATAGACACATAAATCATTATCATTTGTCATCATTTACATCATCATTATATATATAAAGATGCAAATTTTCATAATTTTACGTTATTCGTGAGAAGGGAAAAATAAAATTTCTTAATGATTTTAAAATGATTACCTCATATAAAAAACCGAATCCTTTAATAATATCGCGGATCATGGCATAACTCGGCTCAATAGAATTCTGATCCAACATATTACTAAAATGATACAGCAGCGGACCTAAATTAACCCATATTCCGCCTATAAAACACGACACACAAACCATTGTTATTGTTCTTGTAGATTTTTACACACACGCGCGGTTTATATATATATAATTATTAAATAATGTAACAAGGTGACTACACATAAGTGGGTTATGTAATTTAATAATAAATACATATAGTTTGCGTTAGAAAAATAATTCTAAAGTATATAACAAAATTACCTGGTTTCAATACTTTAAAAATGGTTTCGATAAAAGCTAATATATTATTAGCACAGTCTATAAAAAAACAGGTCGCTACACAGTCCCATTCGTCTTCTTTAGTGTATACCTGAAAATACAAATAAATAAATACATAAATTATGTAAAAGTTGATAAAATTATGTTTGCAACACACGTTCGTAATAATAATAGTAATAATCACATTTCTGGAATCGGTCTATTGATCACATATCCTATAATAATAATAATAATAATTTTAGTAGCAAATTCGGTTACAGTACTAATTATTATAATGATTATTAAGAGTAAAATTATATATTATTATTTTTATTGTTGGTATTATACCTTCACAACACACTGTGCTTACATCCGCTAAACCAGGAGAACTAAACTGCCAATAAAAATTACGCATCCTATCATTGCTCCTATCATAATTTCCAACAAATTTAATTTTCTTGTCTACCTAAGATTCTTAAACATTTGTTTTTTAAACTTCTGTTCGCATATATCACGATCACGATGCGCTTATATCAATCCACTGCTGGATGTAAGCGTTACCCTTTTGTTTCCACCTGTAGCGATCTTGGGCCTCGTTTATCCATTTCACACCGGCTGATTTATGTATATCGTCCTGCCACCTTGTATCCGGCTGACCGCGACTTCTGCGTCCTTTTCTTGGAAGCCATTCTGTTATTCGTTTCGTCCACCTATCATCGTTTCTTCTTGCTACATGACCTGCCCAATTCCATTTCAACTGCGCTACACGTCCGACTACATCTGACAATTTAGTCTGCTGTCTTATCCACGTGTTGGTTTTCTGGTCTGATATCTTGATGCCCAATATTAATCTTTCGTGGGCTCTCTGTGTCACTGCAAGTTTCTTAACAACATACTTCGTTAGGCTCCATGTTTCCTCTCCGTATGTAAGCACTGGAAGGATGCACTGTTCGTATACTTTTTTCTTCAAGCTGTTAGATATATCTTTATTTTTGAGGACAGTACTCAACTTCCCAAAAGCTATCCACGATAGATGCGTTCGCCTTTTAATTTCTTTACGCATTGTTTCTTTCTGTGTGGTAATAATTTGACCTAGGTATATATATTCATTGACCTGTTCCAGTATCTGGTCATCTAGTTTTATTTGTAACTTTTGAGGTGTATTTGTCATGATCTTCGTTTTATTAATACTGATGGTTAATCCTGCTTTTTTAGAACAGTTATGTAGGTCAGTTATCATTTCCTGTAAGGTACCAACATTATTACTAATCAACACAATGTCATCGGCAAAACGCAAGTGACTAATTTTCTTCCCATCAATATTCACACCTTTAGACTCCCAAGACAAATTTTTGAACATACGTTCTAAGGCTGCTATAAATAACTTCGGAGATATTGTGTCTCCTTGTCTGACGCCTCTCTTTAACGGTATTTTATTTGTTTTTTCCACCAGCTGTACTTGCATCATTGGCGAATTATAAATATTTTTAATTATGTTGATGTATTCATCATCTATACCATTTTCTTCAAGCGCCTTCAACACTGTCCATGTCTCCACGGTATCAAACGCTTTATGATAATCGATGAACGCCATGTGCAATTCCATGTTGTATTCTTTGCATTTAGATATTAAAATCCTCATAGTGTGAATTTGATCATGCGTGCTGAAACCGGATCTAAAGCCCGCTTGCTCGCACGGTTGGCAGTAATCTATTTGTTTCGTCATTCGATTTGTAATAATACTTATATAAAGTTTGTACATATGTGATAATAAGCTAATTGGCCTGTAATTTTCTAGACTAGCTGTATCACCATTTTTGTGTATTAGGATAACATCTGCTTCGTTCCACAGTCGCGGGATAGAGTTCTCTTTTAAACATTTGTTGAACAGATTTTTCAGCAAATCCAAAATCTCCTCATTTCCTTCTTTAATCATTTCTGGGACTATACCATCCGGCCCGCTAGCTTTGTTATTTTTCATTTTCTTTAAAGCGTATTTGATTTCACTTATTGTTATATCCGGCAGGTTTCCCTTATCCTCATTTATTGTTAATTTATCTTTCATTGTAGGATTAACTTTTGTGTCATAGAGATCTGTATAGAATCTTCCGACCTCTTTGGATAGTTCAGTTTTGTCTGTAAGGATATTTCCGTCACGATTTTTCAAATTCGTCAGCAGCTTACTTCCCATCGACAATGATTTTTTGAATACTTTAGGCCCTCTGTTATGCTCAATTATTTCACAAATTTTCTTTGTGTTGTTTTGACGTATATCACTTCTCAATTGTTTTCTAATTAATTTATTCAATTCTGCCCACTCAGTTTGATTTTTATCTTTATCTATTTTTAGTTTCCTCCTTCGTGCCATTAAATCTTTTGTTACATCACTTATTTTACTGTTTACCTTTTTTGTACGTGGTGCAACTTTAACCGCAGCTTCTTTTATAATTTTAGTAATCTGTTCAGATTGTTTATTTATTTCCAGTGTTTTAATTTCTTCAGATTTCTGTATTTGTAATTTTAGTTCTTCTTGATATTTGCTTCTATATTTTATTAATTTATCAGTGATTTATTTCTTTTTACTCTTTTTGACACGATACATCCTGAATTTTTAATATACCTCTAACTAATCGGTGGTCACTGCCGTTATTAACACTGTTCAGTACTGTAACGTCTTGTAATGTGTTTGAGCTATCAGAGATGATATAATCTTGTATTCAAAAGTTGGGCTTCTCCAGGTCCATTTTCTTTTCTCTTTCTTTTTGAAGAACGTATTCATGCAGTAAAGCTTATTTCTTTCGAGAAAGTTTGCCATCATTTCTCCCCTTTTGTTTCTTTTACCTACTCCATGAATGCCTACTGATGTTTCTCGTATGTCTTGTCGGGTCCCAATTTTGGCATTAAAATCGCCTATTATCAATGTGTTTTTGCATTTATCTCTATTTATTGTTTCTTCTAATTCATCATAGAAACATTCCAGTTCCTCCTCTGTATATGATTCCGTTGGGGCATATATTTGCACTATCTTTAAGGTACTATTCTTACCAAACAAAAGTATTATGTATGCAATTCTGTCTGTAACGCCTACATACTTAACTACATTATTATGCCATTGCTTGTTTATTAAAAATCCTACTCCGTTTTGATGATATTCGGAATCCCCTTTACAGAATAATATAGCCTGTGACTTTAGCTTTATAACACTTTCGCCTTTTCTGCGCACTTCGCTTAAGCCGATTATGTCCCATTTTATTTTATTCAATTCTTCTTCTAACTCCAAAAGTTTCACTTCGAAAGCTAAAGTCCGCACATTATATGTGCAAATACGCATAAGGCAATTCTTAGTTCTTGCATTATTCCTTAATTTGTTGGTATTTATGTCAAATCCGAGTGGTATTAATGGTTCTATCCGGTGTTTGCTTCCTTTATTTGTATTTCTACTAGGCGGTAAGGAAGCAGGAGTCAATTCTGATTGCCCATTTTGGCCTTGGCTACTACGGCCCTTCTTTTTCCTTACAGTCATATTGGGGTAATGTTGGCCTAATCTCCCGTGCTGGCCAAGCAACTTGGGAGATACATTTTATCCCTTTCTGCTAGCATTCGGTGATTATAACGCTAAACATACTTTATGGGGATCAAGATTAACTATGCCAAGAGGACGCGAGTTAAAAAAAGCTATGGATTCCTTGCAACTTAACCATCTCTCATCTGGTAAGCCAACCTACTGGCCGACTGATCCTATTAGAATACCTGATTTACTAGACTTTTTTGTCGTCAAGGGGATATCGCTACACTACACTGAAGTTGAAGAAAGTGTTGATATAGCGTCCGACCACTCACCAGTTTTCTAACAATAAGTACAAATATTATAAGGAAAGAAAAGCCGCCATTCCTTACAAATAAGCAAACGTGTTGGGAAAATTTTCGGAGGCAAATTGCAAACAATATAAATCTAGAAATTCAGCTTAAAACTATTCAAGAGCTGGAAGAAACTGTCGATTCTCTCACCAAAACCATTCAAAATGCAGCATGGAATTCCACGCCAACTGAATCGTTGAATACTGACGTTAATATCAGCTATCCTATGGTAATCAAGGAAAAATTAGCTGAAAAACGCAGAGCTCGTAGAAAATGGCACAACACCAGGCATCCGTGTGACAAAACTTTATACAATCGAATAACTGGGCAATTAAGAAGGCTTTTGCAAAATGAAAAAAATAAAAGTTTACAAAGTTTCTTGCAAAGCCTCAGTGCTTCCCAGGACAGGAATTACTCCCTTTGGAAAGTAACTAAAAAAATTAAACAGGTAAAACAACACAGCCCACCTGTTAAAAATGCAACAGGCCAATGGGCAAGAAGCGATACTGAAAAAGCTAACATCTTTGCTCAACACCTAGCGGACGTATTCCAACCACATCCGTCTGAACCTAGAAGTAATCACGAGCAACAGATCTCAGAGTTCTTGGAATATATTCCTGATGATCAACAACGCATTAAACCTGTATCCCCAAAAGAAGTGTGGCATGAAATTATAGCCTTAAAAAGAAACAAAGCTCCAGGTCATGACTTAATAACAGCCAATATCTTAAAAGAGCTACCGAAAAAAGGAATATTGCTCATTACGTACATCTTCAATGCTATTCCGACTCAAGCATGTGCCAATCCAATGGAAAATGGCTCAAATAATTATGGTGCTTAAACCTGGCAAGCCTCCAAACGTCGTCTCATCCTATAGACCAATATCGCTTATGCCTGTGTTATCCAAAGTCTTCGAAAAGTTAATTATGAAAAGGATAATGATGATTATTGATCAAAAGAAACCAATACCAGATCACCAATTTGGTTTCAGAACCAAACACTCAACCCTTGATCAAGTTCGCAGAATCGTCAATAAAATTGAAAATGACTTCGAAGAGAAACGAATTTGTTCAGCAGTATTCTTAGATATTTCTCAAGCCCAAGGTCTGGCATGAAGGACTGCTTTATAAAATCAAAAAAATTGTACCCTATAGTATGTACAAACTAATTTCTTCTTACCTAAACGAACGATTTTTCAAAGTAAAAGTTCAGGAAGAAGAATCCAAACTATACCCGATATGCGTTGGTGTCCCGCAGGGCAGTGTTTTAGGGCCGCTGTTCTACATACTTTATACAGCTGACCTTCCGGCTTCAAATAGCACACTAACTGCTACTTTTGCAGATGATACTGCTGTGTTAGCTTCCGATACCCTCGAAAACGTTGCCGCTAGTAACCTACAGAATTCCTTAGATCAGATATGCAAGTGGACAAAAACGTGGAAAATAAGTATAAATGAAAACAAATCGGCTCATGTAATATTCACAAACAGAAGAACAAATAATGCTCCGGTTACAATAAACAATAATCAAATACCAATACTAGATGAGATCAAATATTTAGGTATGCGACTCGATCAGAAACTTACGTGGAAACAACACATCATTGCTAAAAAGAAAGAGATTAACCGTTTAATAGCTTCCATGTATTGGCTTATTGGAAGAAACTCGACGTTAACGATCGACAATAAATTGTTAATCTACAAAGCGATTATTAAACCAACTTGGAGCTATGGCGCCCAATTGTGGGGTTGTGCAAAAACCACTCACATCAAAATAATTCAAAGATGCCAAAACAAAATACTTCATATGATAACGAATGCGCCCTGGTTCATAAGAAACGATGACTTGCATAGAGACCTAAATGTTCCTACTGTAATTACAGAAATTAGACGGTATGCACTTCAACACGAAAACAGATTACATAGGCATCCAAATACGGAAGAAATTATTACATTAGATAACCTAAATAAAACAAGAAGGCTGAAACGGAATAAGCCTTATGATATTGTTTAAACAAATTTTATTCATATTCTTCTGAGGCTCCTGTCACTGGACGGATAACCTTTCTTTCATATATCAGAATTACTGGATAGTCCAAATGGACTAGTTGTAATTATGTAAAATAAAAATAAAAATAAAAAAAAATCTGCCAGCATATATATATATATATATATATATATATATATATATATATATAATTCGACTGTTTATCGAATAAATATTCGTTTAGTCAACACCAGGCCATCATCAAACAATATAATATGATCGGTGTTCATCTCTCTCTATCTTGTACGTCGGTACTGTAATCTTCTTTCCCTATTAATCTATACACCACTGCGTGCTATTTTAATTCTTGTATGACAGCTTTACCATACGTAACTTAAAAATTACAAGGATATGTAATTTTATATATTGCAACTAACTAGATTCGGCTCAGGTTTTTGTAAGCATCATCTAATATTACGCCTGCCACTAGTTAATAAATGAACGCTGCAATTGCGGCTGACATCTTGATTTTTTTTTAAAATTTATTATTACTATTATATAAAAAAAATAATGAATAATACGATATATTTAACTGTGGAAACATTGAAACGATAGACTAATAGAGAACATATATAAAGGAATGACAATAAAGCATTTAAAAAAATTATTTATATATAAAAAAATTAACTGTTATTAATTTATTTTGATCCACTGCCAGATGTAAACTTTCTCCCAATTCTTTCATGCAATTCAGTCGTTAGCTTTGTTCAGCAACTTGATGCGAGCTATTTTACATGATTATATATAATTTGATATTTGAAACTAATACGAGCGCGACCAGAATATAAACATTATTTGGGATTTAGAACGTTGCAGTACGCACTTAAATATAGGACATGATTAAGGGTGACCAAAAGTCACGCAACAGCTATCGTATCCATACCAACCATATTCATTACCCGTTGACCGGTTTTTATACTGCAATTTCATTGCTATGGATTGTTATGTTATCTAGAACGAATGAATTACGATATGGTACAATTTCGATACACCCTTCTGTAAAAATGTCTCGCTATATATGTATTCGATTACAGAACGCATTTTATTGTTGAAATTGAGGTATAAAAATGATGGCGCTTTTAACGATGTTATCCGTAATTTTAAAAGGTTGTATCGTGATTCTCTAATATCTGAACGTACCGCTAGATACTGCTTCAGTGGAAGACAAACCTCGCAATGGCCGGGCGTAAGACATCATCAACCGAAGAAAACTCTGGAGACATATTGGTAGACAATGTGATCGGAAATGGACAAAAGAGCTGGTGGTATGGAGATAATATGTGGAAAAACGAAGCCTAGGAAGACCAGACAGGAGAATTGTTAATACAGCGGAAACGCAAGATATTTAAGGGAGGCCTATATCAATACAATGATGTAATATGGGCGGCAAAGAAGAAGATATGTGGACTACATATAATAAAAAGATAAATATATACAATATTTTTGTGATATTTATCTTCTCATTTATAAATTCATACAGTTTATATATATATATATATAAAAACGCATATAAAATGAATGCAATCTAACCTAGGCGACCAATAAGGTATTGTGACGGAAGTATTATCACGTGAGGAGTGTGATAGTTCTCCTAGCGACCATTAGCGACTAGTTAAAAAAGATGATCAAGACCCGATTTAGAGTCGCCTAACCTACTCGCTTTTATCCAATAAATTAACAAATCAACGTCCGACCAGTTTCAAGTGAATGCATTCCCGAATTGATATTATCATTATGAAGCTACCACAAGCGTGCGTTGACCAGTGAGATCCTTTCAATTACGCGCTTAGTTTAAAGTATTAAAGTACCAAAATTAAACTTTACGCGCAACTGTAGTAATAGACTTATTAGCCGATTCAGCGAAGAATCGTCGAAATCGTTTCCAGGATCATCACTTGGAGGTCTCTACCGTGCCCCCTGTGAGATCTTAAAAGTTTCCATTGGAAACGTTGTATAGGCGATATCTACGATGTTAAACTGTGTACTTTTAAACAGCTTTATTAATCATGATGTTATACAATAACAGTTTATACCGCGAACATAGTTTGAAGTTTCTGTCTAGCAGTAGATATATTTAGTAAAATCTAATTTTTAAATTTTTTAGCATTCGATACATTTCAAAACAAAAACTAACCAAAAAAATTAAAACACGAACGAAAAAATATGACGTTATTATAAACTAACGTTCGACGCGCGCACGACATTTATTATAATTTACATAATTTTTCAAAGACAATTTTGAACGATTTACAAGCGTATCCTATCCGATGAATACGATATCGAAATGAACAAAAATATTTTATCATTACGATTATTTTCTTGTTCGCAAAATTTGACAAAACGCTTCAAAATGATGTAAAAAAAAAAAAAAAAGAATTAAAAAATTAAAACGAATAAAATTCGAGAAATCAAATATACTCGTACTACTACGCGAACTTTGACGATATTTTTCGTTTAATTAACCAATATGTATAATTTGAAAAAAAAAAAAAAGGAATAATTTAAAAAGACAAACGCAAAAATAAATGCAAAATAAAAACGTTAACTTACGTGCAGGACACAAACTTACTTTTCTTATTATCATTCTTCTATATGCATTACACTTTTAGATCATTTTTTCAACAAAGATAACCTTTAATTAGTAGCTATACTGTATAACGTCTGAGCAGAATCCTATGGAACGAATAAAAATCTATTGCCATTTAGTCGCTTTCTCGTTCGTAAAGTTTGTCAAGACGTCGTTTTCAAAAGAAGAAAAAAACACGCCAAAAATAAATTAAATTAAAACAGCAACCATAAAATCAACAATTTTACTCTCGAAAACAATTTAAAATAATTAATAATAATAAAAATAGCACCTGCAACTTACCTCTAAGAAGTCGCCGGCTACCATGGAAAATTCCGTATCCGTTGGAATATAATCAGAAAGACTAACATCGGGAAATGAGATACATTGCAATTGGTCCTCCGTGTGTAAATTATTATCGTACTGATGAATCCAAGGGTATACTTGATGAAGATTTATGCCGTGACATCTGTTATTTTGCGACATTATTATTATTATTATTATATATATATATATATATATATATATATATATATATATATATATATATAATTATTAACGATTAATTTTTTTTTTAAAAACAGGCTCTTCCAAAATAATCGATTATTAGTAGTTTTGTAAAAATTTGTTTATTAATTTAAATAATTTATTCGATATTCTTCATTGCTTACACGATGGTAACATATTTTTATCAATGTTATAAAAATGTCATTCTGTCCGTGTAATTTTAAATTTTATTTGATTTCATTCGTACAGCATATCGCAAGAAGTGTGTGTAATGTTCTTTAGAATAAAAAAAACTGACCATTTTTGACGTTAATCCGATTGAATTTAGTTACATTTTAACCTCGAATGGTCGTTATCTTATTTAAGAACAAATTTTTGATGCAGACACATACATACGTAGAATACACCGAAACTATCGTATATTTTTCACTACGAAATGAAAGAATTTAAGAAAAGCTAATAAGACTAATTCTAGAAATACATATTAGAATAATCATATATGGTAACGAGGAATACTTTAAATAGCATGTGTAATGTGTCAAGGAGATATTCTACTACTTCCAATTCTAGTAAATTGCGTATAGAAGAAAGAAATATTTCGATCATTAGACTGGTCATATTTAGGGATTAATATATACGAAAAATGTCTAAATAATCTGCGATTTGCATATGATATAGACCTAATCGTCCACGAAATTAAATAAATGTATTTATTATTAGAAACTGAAGAAAATAAACCAGGATTAAAGATAAATAATGACAAAAAAAAAAAAACACAAAAAAACACCAAACATTTACGACAAAAAAGAAAGTCTGTAAAAATTGATAATGCTACAATAGAAAATGTACCAGAAATCATGGCCAATAAATTTCATTTCAAAATAAATCAATAACAGAAATACACCAACGAATAGCAATCACGTGAAAACATATTTTAAAAATAAAATCCAGTAAATATCGAAAAGCGTAGTACGGTCAACTTCACTCGTTTATTTACGGCTCACAAACACGGTCCCTAACGAAAAAGCACGAAAACATGTCAAAATAATTTTGAACAATTAATAGTTAATATTTAAAAAATCGATAAAATTAAACTTAAAATAATAAAAAAAAAAAAAAACACGTCCGGAAATAGAGATGTGATAAGAACAATCCTCATTTTGAAGTGGAATATAGGACTCATGTTAAGATCCAAGGACGAAAAGAATATCAGACTGATTTTTAGCACACTGAACGAGGAAATGATCAAGATCACACGCGTGATGAGGCGAAGCTTTCAAAAAATTCTCAGGGAACAGACAAAAAATGTATACATTAACGCGTAATAAATGGAAATGGCAAATAAATATTATTCTATTTTTAATTAATATTAGATTTTGTTTTATTTTTATAATGGCTTATTAATTATACTAAATAAAGATTACTCATTCATATATACGTTACCGATTGAGAACAAAATTAGAAGCGATTAACATGAATAAAGAAAATTCGTTTCCTTGGCACGAGTAACCGTGTCGGGCAATTTCGAATACCAGTCGACCGAGCCCAGCTCCCGGGACCAAAACTTTAACAAAACTAGGATTACTGCAAAAATTATATATATATCTATATATATATATATATATATATATATATATATATATATATAATAGTGACACACACACATACATATATATATATTTTGTGACATACATTTTTTTTTATTAATGCATTTATTTTTTTCTTAAGATATTAGTGAATACAGTCTAGTATATGTTAATATTCGATGACTGCATCTCCTGCACTACCGTTAGACTTAATCAGACAGACGCGGCTCCTTACAAAAGCATTCAGATTATAAGTAGACCAAAGTCTAAAGTTATTTATATATATATATATATATATATATATATATATATATATATATATATACATTCATAATTTCATTCGTGCGGACTGTGTACTTTTCGATGAACCATTTATTCACACACGCATTCAACGAGTTTACTATACAATAATTACAATGTTTATATATCTAGAAAAATATTTATAATGATATATCGTACATGATTCACAATAAAAATTTACAAATATTTACACATAATTTTCATATTTTGAATAAGTGATCTAGAATTCCGACATTGAATAAACACACAAACACAAACAATCACACACACTTTTATACGCGCGCGTGCATATATACACACGCACATATACATATAATTTTATACCAATATTGCACCACTGCGCGAAGCTCAGTTATTTTTGAAATCTGGAATGTAATACTTGGAATGCGAAAATTTCGAAATTATTTGCTATGGACTTGTTTTTTAGATTAAAATTTGTTTCATTGAACTTCCTTTCTTTGTTATACAGCGGACAATCAAATAGTATGTGCTGCGCTGTTTCTACTTGGCCACAAGGGCATTTATCATCGTTCTTTAGACCAAATCTATGAAGGTATTCGGCGAGTTTGCCGTGTCCTGTTGATAACTGCGATGTGTAAAAATTTGGCTTGAGGATTATCTTACGTCTCTTATCAAAGCGTAAGTTTGGCGTCTCGCCAAATCTTGCTTCCATCTGTTTTGCCACGTTTCTAGAATATATTTTCTTATATTATTTTTGAGTTGACGCGCACAAATTTTGGTGTGATTAAGTGGGGTTATACGGCTTGTTGGTATTAAGAGATTAGTTTGATCAAGCAGCGCTCTGTTTATGTACGGGAATGTGTGATGGTTTTTTATGGCGAACATAATTCCTCTGCTTAAGATGAGTAGGTCTAATGGAGGGACACCTGCTATTGTAACTATGGCAACACAAACGAATAGAAAATAGTTACACAACAGTTGTTGAAATGTATAATCGTGTGAGAATGCAAATAATCAGAATGTCTTCATTTAAATATTATTATTAAAAATTATTTTGTAATCCATGACAATAAATGTAATGCTTCCTTTTAGAATGAATATATTAAAAAAAAAATACGATTCTCACTGCTTCATTCGAAATTAATTTTTTCATACGTTCATATAGACGTTAGTTATCTATCCTACAAATAATATTTCTTTCACCAAGATTATTTTACACAATATAAATAGTTCATACAACATTTTCCAATGAAACACTTATTTTTAAACTTTCTATTTTCAATAATACACCATTTGTTGAATATCGTAATTTTCCTCCTTGATTATTTTTTATCATCAGTATGCGATTTATAAGTTTTTCCTTTCTTACGCACTAAGGGTTTTTGGTACTTTTTTTTTATCATCCTTATTTCTATAAATTTTATTGCAATATCGTATTTAAGCGTTTTCCATTTACCACATTTATTGCTCAGAATCTACTGTTCTGAAACAAACCTGTTCCAAATATACGTTTTTATCAATTATTCACTTTTTAATTCTTCATTCGAATAATGCGTAACGTGATCCAAAATTCCTTTAAAATTTGTATTTATTTTTATGTTCGATTTCAACATGCTTATTTAGTGAATTTAGTAAAATTATGAAATTGAAATTATCTATTTAATAGAAACAAAAACCATGTTACACGATCTCAAGTTTCATGTTTAGCTTAATTAAATTTTTAAAATTGTACATCATTCGAGGGAAAAAACAAAAACAAAGTTTACACGATAAAACAATGATTTTCGCAACTGTTTTTAAATAAGTGGAACCATATATACCGACAACCATAATTAACATTGTCAAACATGTTTTTAAATTAGTAAAACAACATTTTTAAATTATCTTCGTTATTAATTTTTTTACCATAAATGGTCTGGAAAATTCTTTAATATTTCATTAACAATTGGTTGATAACAAGCAGTTCTCTCTTCAGCGCCTTCTGTACTCCAATCGCGATAAAATTGTTTTATAGTAGATTGTACTTTTTCCAAGTCCGATTCCACCGGTTGTAAACCTGAGATCCTAACCTGTTAAAAAATACACATGCATAATATCTTATTTCTCTCAAGTACCCTCGTTAACGTTGTTTGAAACGTTTAATTTTAGTCAACTCATATAACAAAAAAAAAAAAAATAAAGTTGAAAATATTTCATCATATTCATTTATTTCATACTTAATCGTTGTATCTTATATATAAATATATAAACATTAAAGAACACATTATTATTGTTAAACTCCGATACTTACGGTACGTGGACTTGTATCTTCGGGATTGACATTTTCGAATAAACAGCCAACATCTTTTAAAATTAGTTTAATAATACTATAATTTTGGTCGATACAATTGCGCACAGCCTGCAGATGATCTACATAAGGTTTCAATAGTTGTTGGTGATGAAGTGGCAAAGTAATAATGTAATTTTCAGTTCTTGCCACTTTTACTAATGAATGTTTCCTTAAAATAAAATAATTCTTTTTGTATAAAATAGATTCTGTCAGTCTGAAATAAGCATAGTGCGTGCAATAAAATATGTCTCTGAATGAAAGTAATATAGATACCACCACACAATTGTATTCATTTTCATCATGACATATGTTAGACAAATTATTTAATATTGCTAGCAGAACATCTTTAATAATAAAAAAAACAAAAACACATAAAAGTGAAACACACAATCCAAATATTTGTAATTATAGTTAAAAATTAATTTCAAAATTTACAATTTAATTTACAACACACTTTTCACGAATATATAGATACTGAGTTAACAAACATTCATACTAATCCAATTAAAAAATCATAACAATTAAAAGAAATAACATACTTATAACAATTAAAAGCGGTAATAATTCTTTCAAAGTTCAATTTCTCTTCTTCACTATCGATATCGTTCATTATAAATGAAATTCTTAGTGAATACCAGACAAATGTGAAAATTTCTACCAAATTTTAAAAGTAAATTTACAAACAATGGAAAATTTTTACTGATTTTATAATGCATTTATATCTTAAACAATGCAGACCACCTTCGGATTCGGTGTTCAAAATCACACAAAACATATGAGAATCGAGATCGAGAAAAATGCAGAACAAAATATATTGCTTTGCAATAATGAAATTATTATTTTAAAACTCTTTAGGATAAAATTAATTTTTACATAATTATTTTGTTGCAGATCATTAATACAGAATTTATCATTCATAAACAAATTTTGAAAATTTATACTTGTTTATTTAGAATGAAAGATAGGTTTTAAGTGTTATACATAATACTAATTGTTTAGAAAACACAAAAGTTTAAATAATTTATGTATTACATGAATCGAAAACTGGATATACAAACAAGTGCGCGGAACAAATAGAAAAATTTTAAATTCGTTTTATTATAAAAAGTGAAAATCGAGTATAATTTTTAATTCGATTGATTCATTTTTATATTAATAAAATTATGACGAAACGAAGAAATCAAATGACATCAATTCAGTCTAGCTACTTATCATTTGTCCTGACGTCATTAATTTTTACATGTTTTTAACTTTTATTCCTGAGATTCTTTTCGTCTGTGTAGTATTATTTGGTCTATGACGTCCGTCGTATGACGAAGTTCTAAAATGTATGAAAGAAAATTTTTATTCACGCTGACGTTGTAATAAGCTATATGTAATCAAAGGTATTTAAGTGTTTGGACGTGGAGATAAATAAGAGGTTTAAATAGGATGTTTGTTCTATGTTTATAAAATGTAGATTTGTGTATCAAATTTTGTAAATCTTGTACAGTGTGCAGTAAAAAAGGTTTGACAATTATATTAATATGAAGTCAACCACTATACCAGTTTTTATTTTGTTCGTTATTTCTGTTTTCTGCGATGAGCATACACACAGAGTAAGACGCATATATTTCATTTTTTCTTATGAACTATACAAAATATTAGTTTTATCATATTATTATCTGAAATATTACTATCTATATTTTCTATTATTAGTATAAAGAAGGCGAAGAAGTAATTTTTTGGATGAATACGGTCGGGCCTTATCATAATAGACAAGAAACTTACGTATATTCTAGTCTCCCATTTTGCATCGGTAAGAAAGATGTAATTAATCATTACCATGAAACTTTAGGAGAAGCTCTTCAGGGAGTTGAATTAGAATTTAGCGGCCTGGAAATTGATTTTAAAAGTATGTATATGTTTTAAAAATGATATAAATTAATGCAATTTGCAGTATATTATTACTAAGTTTATTTAATCATTTATTAAACTTCTGAATAAGTCACGTGTAAATTGTTGTAAAAATTAAGTTGTTATATATTTGTAAAACGCAGAAATAAAAGGTATAAATGATATACAAATTTCATAGTTCAGCTCTGTTTATTCTAAAGATATGCATTTATTAGCGCTGGTTAGTTTTTATGTACGCTGCAAGAGATCTGGAGTGCCATTTATTATGATTAAAATTTTTATATTTCATGAGTGTTAATCTGTCTTTTTGATTGACAAAATGGAATTCAACGTATTAGTTAAAATTTTAAATTCACCTTGTCGTTACCAGCAAGTGAAAAGTTATTCTTTGTTTACATACAAAAGATTAATTTACTTTCGTTATAAGTTTGAATTTTTATATCACGGATATGTTTAACGTTTACATTCGGTGAAAACCGTGTCAATTTTATTATTTCGCCACGTTTCGAAAACAATGACGACTATGAAAACTTAAAATTGTATTTAACGTAAATATTCGATAAACCGAATAATACAAATAATTTTGAATTCATTGCAATGGTAATTGTATCTGTTGTTTTGATTATTTACAAAAGTTTGATTAACAACGTGTACCGTTTCTTATTATTTTATGTTGTGTTTTTTTTTTAATCTTCCTTGAAATTTTTAAATCTTTTTAATCTGAATTGTTAATCTAAATAACGAATTATGATCTTGTGTAATTTTATATTTCATGAAAAAAGGTAATGTACCGATCATGCCTTACTGTGAAGTTGAGCTTTCGGAAATTAATTTGAAAAAGTTTTTATACGCGGTGAAAAATTATTATTGGTATCAGATGTACATCGATGATTTACCGATATGGGGTAAACATTTTGTTCATTTATATACGTGTTATCTGTTTTATATATAATAAAGTTTAACGTATATCGTTTGCTAGTTCATTTTTATTTATAATTATTTCTTTAATGAACTGAGCATATACATTTCCTTTCTAAGAATGCTATTATCTAGAATTAATCTTCGTAGTACAATTTCTTACAGTTTTTTCTTGTAAAGTGAAACATTCAGTATAATGAGGTAAAAATAAAGTAATCATCGACAGGCGAACTCAAAGACACATGATGCGTATGTACGGACACCCGAATGAGCTAGCGGCAGCGATTCCAAACAAACCGATGACAAGACGTCTCAAGAGGATCAAGATTCAAGATAGTGTAAATAAATAGGGCAGAACACAACCATGGGTGGGAGCCCTATACACGAGTCTCCTTTCAAACATTTGTCGATAGCCTACTAGGCTAGGTACAAATTGGCAATAAACAAGGAGAAAAAAAATTACGCACGAAGTATTAAATCATTCTAAGGGTTGAGAAAACTGACACAGCTGTTTTCGTGTCATAATCAGTATTGGATTTTTTCATTCCGCTGTAACGTTTCAGATATGTAAACTGTGAATGCATCCTCTTTCTGTTATCGTTTTTTAAAGCTCAATTTAAATTGTCGTATTCCTTTTATTTATTTGTTTACATTTTTTTAAATAAATAAAAATGATTGCTTAAATATATATATATATATAATATATTACTAAGTATTTATTTAATTATTTTTTAATGGTTAAGGCTAATAGTGATAGTTTTATTATCCTATTATGTATCGTCTGATTTGACGCGAATAATAAATTTTCTTCATATTGCATACAGGTATAGTCGGAGATGTGGATATCAGAAATCATAATTATTATTTGTGGACTCACAAGAAGTTTGATATCGGATACAATGGCGATCGTATTGTCGAAGTAAATTTAACGTCTGAAAATAAGGTATTGTTGAAATTAAACAACAAAGTTAAATTCACGTACGAGGTAAATTGGAAGGAGTCAAATATTGAATTTGACAAGCGGTTCGATAAATACTTGGATCCAACATTCTTTCAGCATCGGGTAATTTTGATTTTTAATATAATGAAGAAAATCAAACGTCGTATAATTAAAATTGTACATTAATTTAAATAAATTGGAATATATAACACACGTTGATAATATTTACACGATATATATATATATATATATATATATATATACATAGAGAATACATGTATGTGTATATATTACATATAGTGCATAAACTTGTGTAATAGGAAGAGAATAAAATATACCCAGTACTTCAGTATGGGACTTGTCAAACGTTATAATAAACACGAATTAATTTAATTTATTTTTTTTTGTGGGATGGGTGGTGGATAAAAGTACTAAATTACGCTTCATTAAAACGTCGTATTATTTTATTTCATACTTTTACATCGCATTACGTTAACTTATTATTATTGGATTAAAAATCAATGACCGATAATTAAAACGGCGGGTGTTATTTCGTGTTAACAGATTCATTGGTTTAGTATATTTAATAGTTTCATGATGGTCATATTTTTGGTTGGACTTGTATCGATGATATTGATGAGAACGTTACGTAAGGATTACGCCCGCTACAGTAAAGACGATGATGTAGAAGATTACGTACGTATTCAAATATTTTATACGAAGCAGTAATTCATATTAAGTAGTTATTTATAATTAATTAATTAAATTAATTAAAAATTTTCGCTTTGTCGGTTTATTTTTTAAATCTTGCCTCAATTAAAAAGCTTACGTGGAATTGGGTGAGTAATAAGCGTTCTTGGCTAAAAAAAAAAATAAAATAAGTAATTTGCGGAATAAAATAAGAGTATAAACACTTTATGTTTATATCGAAAATCGTATTTTTAAGTACGAATACAGTCGATATGATCTTTACACGTAGTTTAAAATTCGATAATATTGTTCGATAATATTTGATTATTCTCAATACAAAGTTGTTCCGTTTCATTTGTTGTTGTTTCATTTCCTAAACCGCATTTCGAAAGATAATTCTATATCAAATCGTGTAATAATTAAGTTAGTCCAAATAAACGCTCGTATTTTCAGTTCTAGCGAAAACGTGGACAATGAAAAAATCCGATAGAAAGAGAATTGACTCTTCTGAGCTGTGGTGTTGGAGGCGGCTGCTCGGGATACCGTGGACAGTAAAACGGACGAATGAGTCTGTTTTACCACGCAAAGACTATCAACCATTATTTCTCTATGTGCGTGATAAAATTCTTTGGACATGTCATGCGTAGACCAGAAGGATTAGAAAAGCTGTGATAATCGTGGGGATTATTGATGGTGTAAACTATTACCTGGGCGAGTACCGGCACGATGGTCAGATGTTGTTCGACAAAGGACATGACTTACAATTGTGGAATGTGTACGACTGTCAGCAGATACAATTAGCGTAAACTTATTGCTTGGACGACGGACTAAGATTAATCACGATACACTTAATTAGGGTGACGACTAGATGACTGAAGCGTTCTCGTCGACGATAGCGATTTGAATTTCCGTGTTTCAAAATTACTATCGTATCAATTTTGCACTTGGTGGGGAATATTTGAAAAGTTTTAAAATGATTCGACATATTTTTCTCGTTATATTTCGTGGAAAAAATGTTTAACTATCTCGATTTAATCAATACAATATTTTTTTCTTTTACGTCTTTTCGCATTGTATTTGTGACAACCTGTGTCTATATACGTACACGTTCGTTTTCAGTATTTTCGTATACATTATCTATTTTTTAAAAGACGATATATATATATATATTAGGCTAATCGTAATCGTGCATAGATACATATAGATATTTATTAGGAGGTCCTCCTTAACGTGTTTTATAAAAGGTGGTTTTGAGAAAAGACTTAAACAGGTACGGTTTTCATAGATTTATCTCGGCCTCGTGGTCTGCTGTTGAAGTTAATACAAGTGTTCTCATGTAGAACATTTTATGTAGTAGTAAACGAAATGCTATCAAATCGTTCGTTCACAGTTCTGTTCGCCGACAAAGAAAGTAAACCGCTACCACTTAACAATGGCCTATCACAGGAATCTGTATTAGCTCCTCTTTTATTCAATTTATATATACACGATCTTCCACAAACAAAATCGCGAATAAGTTTATTAACGCCGACGACGTCGCGTTAGCTGTGCAAAGCAAGGACCTGTCCTACAGATGGAACTGGAATAAGATCTTAGAGAAATATCTCATTATATTTCGAACGATGGCGGCTTCACATTAATAAGATTAAAAAAAAAAAAAAACCAGTTACTCAATTTACTAATACAGAACTTAACATTCGATGCAATAATTAATCACTGAAGTATGAGTTTTTGTCGAAGCACATCGGCATAACCCTTAATAGACAGTTAACATAAGAATATCGAAAATATAGCGGCGAAAGTAAAATCTGGAAATTACATCATTCAAACATTGACTGGCTTATTATAGGGCGCTTCAGCATCTACACTTAGAACTGTTTTGACTGGCTCTTATATATTCTACAGTAGAATATGGCGTTCCGATTTGGTTGAACAGTTGCCTTACCCAAAAAATTTGATATACAATTCAACATAAATGGCTCCAATAATGGAATACACCGAATGCGGACAAATACGCGCTTATTAAATGCCCGGTCGTTCCGTTGAAAGGTTTTGACCTACTTCGCAAAAAATGGGCACAGCCGAATTTGATTCGTACTAGACAAGGTCGTTGCAACGAGCTGCTCACGCGATGGAAAATAAAAAATGACGCTGCCTTTGGTTGTGTTTGTCTACATCAAACTATCGAACACGTTGTTAGTGGTTGTCCAGATACTAAGTGTCAACGGCAGTATTATCCTAGCTACAGAATTTAAATATTATATTATAGTGATTTTCCGCATGAAACCGTATGATAGAAAAAAGACCAATCTAGAGAACAAATTTTTGGTCAAAATTTTATCGGTTTATATAAATAAAATGGAAATATATTGCCTGTTCGCGTAAATAAGTAATTACAATTAAAACCGAAATCGTTAATTATATTCGAATAATCTTTAACGAATTAAAAAAAAAAAATCTTCAACGAAGCTTTTCAGCGATTACGCCTCGGTTATGAAATAAATTAAATGATGATAAAAATAAATAATAAAAAAAAATGGTATATAAAAAATATAATTAATTTATAAAGCGACTTAACTGTTAATACATCTAATTTCAAGAGATTCTTGTTAACAGGTTCTATACGCTAGTCGGTGAATATTAGGAATCGTTCAAGTATTATTAGTAATTTATATTCGTAACTTTATATATTATTAAACTGTTGTAGGCTTTTTATTTACTTCTTAAAAAAAACAACAACAAAGTAATTATACGGCATTTTAAAATATTTTTCCCGATGAAATTTGCGTCCAACTTTAATTTATGTTTATAATTATTTATTTTATATACGTATATATTTCTTTTTCTAATTTACCGCGTTAGGAAAGAGATTTAGTGGGTGACGAATATGGTTGGAAGCAAGTACACGGAGATGTGTTTCGACCAGTTCCTCATTCGTTGCTCTTTACCGCTCTTATCGGTTGCGGATATCAATTAACATTAGTTACGTTTTGCGTAATATCATTCGCGATTTTCGGAAATCTATATACCGAGTAAATATGGCCGTATTTTTTATTTCTACTCTTTAAATACGTAAGACATTAATTTTACTTACGAAACACGACTGTGTCTACCATCTCGTTTGATTGTGTTTTACGAAATGTCTTCTTTTTCTTATAACTTAACAACTTTTCGTGGACTCCGTTATTTGTCGGCTTCGTAATCATTCTCATACTTCTATAACTCTAGTTCCTTCTCGTGTCTTTAATTTTTTTTCAGTCCATAGTATTTTCCAGATACGATAATAACAACGCTACTTTTCGAATAGTGTCTAACAAACATCTAATACCGGATTATTCTGTAACGTAGTTTATGGCGATCCACGGGAACTTCCAGACTTATTTGAAAAGATTAGCAATCAGTGATCAGAGGTGTGTGTGAAAATGGAATCACCCGGATATACCTTTTTAGAATGTCCAACGTTTGAAAAAATACGAAATACAAGAGAGAGACAAGGATTATAGTAGATGGCTCAAGGACATGATCTTGAATACAATACCAGAACAGAAGACAATATATCTAAATAAATATCATTATAGATTATAGGAAGAAGTGAAAAAGAGTGTAGATTTAGTCAAATACTTTGTTCTTGATTTGCTTTCTTTCAAATTACTACAATAAGGTTAATTTAAAAAAAAAACACCAAACTCATTAGTAATTGCTGTCTTCTATCGTACCGAATTATGGTTTAATACGCGTTTATTACTATTATTATTTATTACATAAATTTCGCACTTTTAAAATATTTTTAAATATTTTGTTTATGAATTATGCTACGTAGTTTATCGAATTCGGGTGTAACATTACTATTAGACTTTATCGCGGATTATATATATGATATTAGTATTACATATATATTTTCTTGTAAGATTTTTTTTTTTTTTTTTGGTGCGTTGTACGCGATGCATTCTAACATATGTTTTATATTTTTATATTGCGGGTTTCTAGAAAAACAAGGAAATAATTATAAAGTCAATACCGTTGAAGTTCCGAAAAAGAATATAGAGATGTACGTGCGATTAATAGCCTTTTGTGGCGTTGAGACCTGAACATTATTATATGAAGTGAATATAAATAAGTTACAAGCGTTCGAAATGTGGACTTGCAGGAAAATGGAACGGATAAGCTAGGTAGGAAAAATCTATAATGAACACAGGTACTACGGAAAATTAAAGAGAAAATTAAATCGGATAAGAAAAACACGATTAACATGGATGGCAGTGGCGGCTCGTGATTAAAAAATCTAACGATTTCAATTACACCCCTTCCCCAACATCCATAATACACTTTTTTGTTTCACACATCACAAAGTAACATTAATAATATAAAAGTTAACGAAGTGTAATACAAAAATTAAAGAACATTTTAAAACCGCAGAAAAACTATATAAATTTTTCATATTATCAATCCAAAGATAAAAAATTGTAATATCCAACCGAAATATATTAAATTTTATTTCCGTATGAATAAGTACGAAATTTATTCAATTAGAAAAAAGTATAAAAAATTTTAAACTACTAAAACGAAATAATTCGATCGTAATAGTTAAAAGTATTCTTATTTTTTCATAATTTACACAAAACAATCTTCCGAATATGATAAAGCTTCATTTTTCGTATATTAACATCGGTCAGTAAGTATGTGAACAACATAAACTGGAGCGAGTGTCAATGGAACAATTCACGGGTGGAAATGCGCGCAGAAAACGAAAGAAACACCGATAGAAATTCGAAGAAGAAAAACTAATCTCGGGAAGAGATGAAATATAAATCCTAAACTCGTTCGTTTGTCGACCGGTAGTATGCGCACGTAATCGTATCCATTATGAACAACACAATGAGAAAAACCTATTTTGGCCGGTCAAGTGTGCGTGTACTTCAAAGGACTATAGTTGCAAAGCAGTCGCTAGTACAGTCCTATGTAAACTCTACACCTATAGTAGCATTAGGCGCAAAATCACCATATAATGCTGTATATGACTTTCCGACGCTTTCTTCAGGTTGCATGGAGTGTGTAACCCCCAACCGTTGTAACAAGGTAATTCAAAGCGCCTTTTAAAATTTTTTTTTTTTTTTTTTTATAATATATTCTACGAAAAAAATAATTAAAATTCGCTTATTTTATTTAATCTTCATAAAATAATTCGTATTTTTAACTATTTTATTACATCATCAATTTTTACGTTTTTCTGGATATTTCTGTTGGTTGTGCAACCAATGCAACCTTTATGTACGAGCCGCCACTAATGTATTGATCATGTACTTTAGCGTGGAGGATTACTTCGAATTATAATACAGAATCCGCGGAAGATCGAGAAACAGAATTATAATAACCATGTTAAAAGATACCGGGCTAAAGAATTATACGGAATGTAGAGAGTAGTGGAATGTTGAGAAAAATGAAACCTTACTATCATGGACCAGCCTTAGGACTAATGATGATAATATATATATATGTGTGTGTGTGTGTGTATATGTATGTAAGTTTTTATGTATTTTCCGATTAAGCCATTATATTTATTTTTACTTAGACGCGGTTCTTTGTTAAGTACGTCAATTTTCGTATACGCTTTGACTTCGCCTGTGAACGGATATTTCGGAAGTAGTTTATACGCTCAAATGGGCGGAAAACGATGGATTAAACAAACATTGTTCGCGGCATTTTTATTTCCGTTTTCAGTTTGCGGTACTGCGTTCTTTATTAACTTCATCGCCATATACTATCACGCATCTCGCGCGATACCTTTCGGAACGATGGTACGTTCGTAAATAAATAAATTATATAATCGATATAAGTATTAACGGAAAAAACCCGAAAATTTATATCTCTGGATACGATATAGCAATTGAACAGTACAGGTTATATATCGTTTAAATCTTTTTACATCTATAGGGTGGACCCAGAGAAGACGGACGGTTTTGTTTTTTTAATAATGCAGTTTGGTAACGCTGTTACGACGCAAACTGTATGCTACACGTTTAGTGTACATACGAGAGATTCGTTTTTGTTCAGATATCATGACATCCTATAACGAGAAGGAGCTTTGCGTGGAAAGTTATTTTCGACGTAAATCGATCGCGACAGTGCGAAGAGAGAAAAAGAATTCAAAGTTACGCGATTCGAATTTTTTTATGGGTATACTTTAAGAGCCGCGCTTACGAAACATGTCCACGAGATCTAGAATAGTTGAAAACTCGGATTTCTGAAGAAATTTCGAAAATTCAGCTATGCATCTTCGAAAATTTTATAAAGACTGAATGAATATATTGTTGCAAATGACGGTCTCATTTGAACGATATTGTGCTCCACAAATGATCGTCAGCTGATCTCTCGTTTTCCTATTTTTAAATAAAATTTTAGCCGAGTAGTTTTTGAGTTATTCAAAAAACAACAGAACCGTCCGTCTTCTCTCGGTCGCGCTATACTAATGTGGGCTCACTCAGGAAGAGTCACTGTTTCGTTATCGATCTACCAGCTGTCGGGATTCCCCTTTTCTTTTATTTTCTTTTAATGTACGAAAAAGCTGAAAGTAAATGAAAATGGTTAAAACGTCGGTCTTATTAAATGAATCAGCGATGACGAATATAGTGCCTAGAGCCCATTTAAGTTTTTTATTGAACTAGCATTTATTAAGGCGTCGATTATATAGACGAATTAATTAATTAATTAATAATATATCGCTATTTGATGAACAGGTGGCTATCGCTTGTATATGTTTCTTCGTTATTTTGCCATTGACAACGGTTGGCTCGGTATTAGGCCGAAATTTATCCGGACAACCGGACTATCCTTGTCGCATAAACGCGGTCCCGAGACCGATTCCCGAAAAGAAATGGTTTATGGATCCTATGATTATAATTATGATGGGTGGTATCTTGCCGTTCGGATCCATATTCATAGAAATGTTAGTTATCTGTATTATTATTGTTGTTTTGAAAATTAGAACGACGGTAATTTTAATGAATTTATTTATAAAAGTTATATAATACCTAGCTAGCGAGGCGTTGATGGTTCGTGTTTTATTTATTGGTGTATTTTTTTAAACATTTAAGTTGAAAAAAAAATTCAAAACAGCTTTTTAACTGGAAGATTTCGTAGGTTATTCTTTTCGAATTTAAACTCGTTAAATATATTCATATATATATATATATATATATATATATTCGGAAAATTGCTCTAACGATTTGGATAAAATTTTGGTACGTACATATAATGTATTATAAGCAAAAAATATCCTGTACGGTAATTATGAATTTTGAAATTTTGGCTCCGGCTCCGAGTACACTTCGTAAAATTGCCCACTAATATCTTTTTCTCAATATTTATCTATAAATGTACGTTGAAAATGTCAGCTCGAGCGCATTAGAAATTTGCTTTTTACCACATATTCGTACGGGAAAATATACTTAAAATTTTATATATTTCGGGCACCGTTTCGATTTATAAAGTTCTGATTTAACGGAAATATTTTTTAATCTGCGAAAGAATTATTTTAAGGAATAAAATCAGATTTAAATTTCTCATATTTGTCGAAACTGACATTTTCGGTTATAATTTCGGGATTTTTTGAAACGAAATCCTACACGATTAAAATAGGTATAGTTATGTATGTAATGATTTTCAATAGTACGCGATTCGTATCTAAATATATTTTCAGGAAAAAAAAAACAACACGATTTTATAAAAAGTTTACAAAGGTCGGTAGTTAAAGTTATATATATATATATATATATATATATATATATATATATATATATATATATATATATATCCTGTTCTTTTTACCGGGAAGGTATTTGGTAAACATCATGTGACATCAACATAATATCGTATGGAAACACGGACACCTTCCTCGGTTTTTATATCCTCCTGTATTCTCTGTAGGATAGTGTGTACCAGTGAGTCTGTTTTCCTTGTTATGTGTCCAAAAAAATCAGTTAATTCATGTTAATAAGCGGAGTTGATTTTTTGGTCATTCAATATCGATACATTTGTTCGGTGTGATGTGTCCTCACACACACACACACATATATATATATATATATAATTACTGGTGGGCATAACCGACTTATGACTAACGACTATTCCAGTTTTTTTAATTAATCGAGTAATTTGGTTTTTTCCAAAATAACTGAATAAATCAGTAATTTTTTGAACATATATATATATATATATATATATATATATATATAATTTGTTTGTTAATTTAAGCAAATACTCTTCTTTCTTTACAAACGATGTATGCATAATAAATCCCGTAAAGATTGTCCATGTAAGTAAATTTAATGTTTTATTTAATTTGTACATTGTATGCTAAGAAGTATGTGGGGTGCTTTAGAATAAAAAACCGATTACTTTGAAATCGGATTGAATTTAGTTGCATTTCGACTAATATCTGTTAGTAGGTTTTATTATTCAATTTTCACATTTTAACTGAGATATTCTATTGTGTGTGTGTGTGTGTTTTTACTGTGTTTATCAAAGTTTACTTCGGATTTAATAATAAGAGTTTGACAGTAAGTAATTATAATTTGATTTAAATAATTTAATTATATCGAATACAGAAAGTATTGTCATTAACAGGTTTTGCTAGAACCGATTGAAAATTAGTCGCAGGATTCTGTCATATTTTTACTAGAATAAATTATCGATTTTGTAAAACAATTTACAAAATGTATTTAATTCATTAATGGGGTTTTAAAATTTGTACGTTTACACGATTCATTTCACAAAATTTCAAACAATTCTAGATTATCTTTTATATTAGTAGTCGTCGTTAAACCGACCGGAAAGTCTGGATGTAATATCGATATTTCGTTAGAACCGATTGAAAATTAATCGGATTTCGAATATGGCGATACTTAATTATATTTTACTAGAGTAAATTATTGGATTTCGTAAAACGCCGATTATATATACTCGGATATTGTATTAAAATGTGTTCAATTTATCGATGCAGTTCTAAAATCGGTACGGATTACGTGATTTACTTCACAAAGTTCATACAATTTTAGATTACGTGTTAGTTAGTGATGTCTGTAAAGGAAAAAAACAAAACATAAGACATCCACTGAATGCAAAACATGCGACAACAAGTGGACTCAAGTCGAAAAAGAGTTTTCTTAAAACAGCAAACGCTCTGACACAAACGACGGAAATCACTAGGAGATGGAGTTATGGAAAGGAAGGCTGAAAGAAACGCGATTAAAATTATGGGAACAACCGAACGAACATCTACTTCCCGTTAATAAATTGCCGTGGTCAACATGGAAAACTATAAATAGAATAAGAAACTCCGACAGGTAGAAAACAGCAAAGAACATGAAACGATGGAAAATATAATGACAGATGTGATTGTGGCATGGTACAAGATTCGGAGCGCTTATTAAAACTTGCACCAGTGCGATGCGGGACGGAAGATATGACAAGAATAGACGGAATCTCGTGCGAGGCAGTCTAGATAGTGAAATATTGGAGAGAAAAAAGAAAAAGAATGTAAATGACCGACACGATAAGAAGAAGAAGAAGTTACACGAATTAAAATAGATTTTGAAATTTTATTTTAAATAGATTTAGGGATATTTTCATTTGTTACACGCGCGTGTTTACATTGTACGAATAAAGAATTATTAGTGTAAATTTGACTAAATGAATAACCGAATAATTAGTCGGTTTGTTAGAAACGGTTTTACTAGTTAGTCGGATTATTAGTAATAGATCATAAATATATAAATAAAACTTAGATTCATTACGTTGATTTCAATGTTATATAGGGTAAGAATTATCGAAAGTTATCTAAAATGCCTAATTTTATATTTTTACTTTTTTCGAGTTGTTTCTTTTTGTTTTTCGTACAATTTTGCGCGTAAAAAATATATTCGATAACGTGCCGCTACGATAACACGCATCGTTCTTAACTCGCAGGTATTTTATTTTCAAATCGTTTTGGGCCTACAAAATATATTACGTGTACGGATTTATGCTGCTAGTCTTCGTTATTTTGATTGTGGTCACGGTTTGCGTCACCATCGTGTGTATATATTTCTTATTGAATGCCGAAGATTATCATTGGTAAGCAAACGCGAATATTATTAATTTATTAGCTAGTGCAAATTATTTATTTTAGTTTATAATTTAGATTCCCTTTTTAATTCAATTCCCGAATTAAGCCTTATTTTTTTATTTACGAAATATTACGGCGTACGTAACAGGCCAGTATATGCGCTTGCGGAATAACTATTATTATTATTATGAAAAAAAAAGTATGAACAAAAATAAATACTCGCGCATTAATGATGGGCAGAATCGAATACTTTTAGGAATCGAGTACTTGTTTGAGTACTGAGTACTTTGGATGAAGATACAGTATTCGCGCAATAAAAAAATTATGTATATATATATATATATATATATATCATCATCATCATCGCGTTGCCGTGTCCGTTACCGAACGTTAGCTAACATTTGAGCAATCTTTCTTTTATCGGGTACATCCTGGAAGAGTTCAATGGTGGACGTACTACTGCGTCAAATTTTGAATCCACGTTATTCTTTTTCTTCGTCTTTTTCCAGCCATCTTTCCTCGCATCATAAAGTGAAGCTATATTGTCGCGGATGGTGCATTATACGACAAAAATATTTTAGTTTTCGGTGTTTGATTTCTTTTATTATTTCTTTGCACTTGTTTAACCGATTTAGCACATTTCGTATTTTGTCAATCCCATTTTATTTGAAGTATTCTACGATATATCCACATTTCACTTTCTGTCGCCTTCGTTAATGTCCAGCTTTCAGCACCACCGAAAATACGTAACATCTTACCAGTTTGATTTCTGTATGATTACTGCGCAATATTGATTTTAATTTTAAAAATGCATTACGAGCTTTTCCAATTCGTATTTTGATTTGTTCGCTCATATCCCATTGTTCGTTTAAATTACTGCCTAGATATACCGCGTTTTCAATTTTTTCAATTTTTTGTCCGTAAACTGTTAGTGGTGTTGTTATTAAATTTCCGCTTTTTCTGTTTACTACCATATATTTTATTTTGGAGATGTTCAGGTGTAATATAATATGATATATATGAAACACATCCCGGGAATTCGGGTTTTTTAAATAACTTAATAATTGTTTTTTTTTTCTTTACATATATATACATACATATATATATATATATATATATATATATATATATATATATATATATATATATATATATGGGACCGGGCCTGTGACGAATAACTGAATAGACGGATATTACATATACAGAACTATACGAGATTGTAACTCATGTAGGAAAGAAATTAAAAAAAAAAAATCTATACTTAATTGGATAACATTTAGAGTAGTGTATTTTTATTTAGAAATTTAGTATAACAGAGTGCAATATAATTACCTAGGAAAACTGCCTGTACCGTCATAATTGTTTACGTCTTAAAATATCGCGAATTTTCTTCTGTTTGCAGCTCGAGTTTTCTTCGCGACAATGTTCCGTATTTTTTTTTTAGAAGTGAGATCTGTGTAAAGTTTGCCTTCTCTTATTTTTCAAACCAATCGATGACTTTTGTTAACATTGTTTCAGCTTCCGAATGGTTCTGATTCTTTATAATTGTGGTCAATTTCATCATACTGCTTAACATTACATAAAGTATCTTCATCGGTCAAAATTTCAAACTATCTACCCATACTCTTTGACCAACACAGTTCGATAGACGAACCTTTCTCAAATCCTAATCTTCCCTCCCACTCCTCAACCTATGTTTTCAAATCTTCCCCTTCAATTCTTACTTTTGGTAAACAAATAGAAAATATCCTGTCTTCTCTTCAAATCCACCTTTCCCCAGTTTTTCTTTCTTAGACCTCAGTCTCACCAAATTTTCAAAGAATTATACTCTAAAAGCAGCTAATCTAGAACTGGTCTCACGGTATCCATCCCATAGCTTATAGTTCATCGACGGCCCTAAAAATAAAAGTAGAGTAGGAGGCGTTTTCGTTTTCTTCCACGACTCTATAATTCGTTTCTCCACTCCACTCTATTACTCAATACTATATTATATGCCATAAAAATGGTGATGGTGGATATTTCAAACGTTATCTCAGTTGTTCTTAATATACACGGACTCTCTTGTAGCATTACAAAGCCTTAGTGATCTTCATGAGCCTAAATTACACACCTCCTGGCTATAGAAATTTGTCATTTGATTATAACATTTAATAATCATGTAGTTCTCGCATGAATCCCATCGCATGTTGACATGCAAGGTAATGACCAAGCGGATAGTACAGCCAGAGATGGCACATTGCTTCAACCATTTTCGCTTCTGACTACACCGATGTGAAAGACCTCCAGACTTGTATAAAATCCTCAGTACGTAAGCCATGGAACCTCCATGGTCTGCACTTCCACTTACCAACAAACTTCGATCGATTCGAGATTCAACATTCCTCCGGACTCTATCCCACTCAACAAACAGAAAAGATGATGTACTTGCTCGTCTGCGCCTAGGTCACACTAATATCTTTCACAGTTCTATCCTAAAAAATCTTCCCCTCCTCTATGTTCAACCTGTAATGTCCGCATTACCGTCCAGCACATTCTCCTTGAATGTGTGCAATTCAATTCCCAACGTTCTATCCTAGACAAACCGCTCAGCCTTTTAAACATTCTTTCCTACACGCACGATGCTTCCAATAACTTATTAAATTTTCTTAAATCCTCCAATTTATATAATCTAATTAACAATCTGTCTACATAGCATGTAAATTTACAGATAATGTAAAATGCAGCGTGCGCAACTCTCACTGTCTCTCTCTCTCTCTATATATATATATATATATGTATATATATGTATATATATATATATATATATATATATATATAAAATTTATAAAAGAAGGGAGAATTTTCTTTCATATTTTTGTTCACTTTTAATTTTAGCAGAAATTTGTACATTTCACTTTATGCTGTAGAAAAATGTCTTAAAATCTTCTTACCCCTTATTCGTCCCTTTGTAGCTGTCTATTTATAAACGTAACAATTAATTTTCTTTTTTTTTTTGCATTATTCCGATCTTTTATGCAGACGATTTTACTCGGATACTATATATACATATGTATGTATGTGTGTATGCATGTATGCATGTACACAGGGCGATGTGCCCGTTTCGTCGAGCGAATTAGAATGAATAAAAGGAAATACATCGTCGTGAAATATTTAATACGTATGATTTTTAAAAATAATAATAATAATTATTATTAAAATTTATTGAATTTCCTTTGCAGGCCTTGGACTAGTTTTCTTTCAGCTGGATCTATATCTGTTTATATGTACGTCTATTCGTTTTATTACTTCTTTTTCAAAACCAGGTAAGTACACCATTTTTGAAAATTCGATTTATCGTTTAAAATTAATTCGTTTTCCTAAAATTTGTAATGATTAATTCGCTTTAAAAGTAATTAAAATAAATTATAACGGCGCTTGTTGTTTTAAATTAAAAACTTTGCACGGCGTTTTTATCGATTAAATTTAAAATGATCGTTTATTAAGGAAAAATTTAAAGGAAACTGATTTACTTTCTATAACGGAAAGATTTTTTTTTTTCTATAAACGTATTAGAACTAAAAAAATTAAAAATAAATCAAATGAAAAAATAGTCTTTATACAGTATCACAAATTATATTTTTTAGAAGCACAGTCGACTAGTTTCGTTGGCTACAACACGATCTGGTCTCAGTGATAAACACGATAAAACTGATAATAACGAGTCAAAACTCGACCTTTGTTAGACAACAAAAAAAATTCATCGGTTTATTTTTTTTTTTTTTGTTACTAGAACTATTTACAAATTCATTCTATTTATGTAACATTCTGCCTTTTTTTCTATTTAAATGATACAATTGTTAGCAGTATTTACTACGTTCGAAACGTTTAATTACGTATAAATATATGTCTTCCTTTTAACGTAATTAGACTAATTTATCGAGTTTTTTTTTTTTTTTTTTTTTAAACGAATAAAATCTTTAACAACGCTCAAACTTACACGATGTTCACGTTATTATTGTTATTTTTTTATTAATAACATTTAAGAAAAAAATATGACTTTTAAATTGTTTAATTAAAGTTTTTACGAACGAACAACACGCTCTGTTAATATATATATATCAATGACGTTAATTCTAATAGGTGTGCATAATAAAATAAAGATATAACTTAAATAAAAATAAAATAACAAAAAAACTAGTTGGAATCACTTAATTTTGTATTTAAAGCTCGTGTTTTTTACTACAAAATTTAGTGTGAGATGTTGATTATTATTTATTTAAAAAAAATCACTACATTCCACACCAGTTCAAATGAAATCAAAAAGTTGGCAATTTAAGTATTTTTTCTAATGGTATATATGAACATAACGTATAACTAAAAAATCGAATTTGTGGATTATCGGACAATCAAATCGCGGAAGAGCAAGCGAGTTTTATGAAAGGACGTGATAACCGTGAACAAATAATGAGCCTAAGACTAACAATAGAAAAGATTCGTGAACTATCGAAATTTCTATGTTTTGCGGATTTTCGTAAAACATTTGTCAATGTCATTTGGAGTAAGCTGTGGTCCGGGGTTTTTAAAAATTGGAGCGCCTAAACATATGGTTAACCTGATACAAAGTGTATATGAAAATAAACATCGTCAGAATTGATAAAGAACTATAAAGTAAAAAATTTTATACGAGGAAATGGGTTCGACAAGGGGATGTATTTCGTCGCCCTTTTTATTTAACCGATACGCTGAGCATATCGTGCGAAAGGTGTTTTATCAATGAAAGGACGGAGTATCAAAAAGGAGGATATAAATACTCGAATCTGCGATATGATGTAACATTGATCGCCGTAAATCTTGATGAAATGAGAGAATTACTAGAGAAACAAAGGGTTTTTAGTTTTTCGTATGGCATAGATATAAATCATGATAAAGATAACGGTGATAGATAGAGCGAATGTAATGCACATGGAAGGAGGTGAAGTGTTCGAATATAAAATAGTGGATAAATTTGTGTATCTAGGGTCATTGATACATAATAAGGGGTTTTCAGAAGAAGAAGTGAAACGTCGTATACAAATCGCTCGCGGCACCATGTCTAAACTAAAAAAAATATAGAAAGATGGCTCCGTAAAAAAAATGCATCAAAAATAAAGTTAGTCGATACACTACAAATCGGTGTGTAATTCCTTCACAAATGGAGCCCTCATCGCAAACCCTACGGAGCAACTTCTAGGAATGGAACTTGGACGAAAGGAGTGGTGACTGTTGAATTCATGATAGATGCGGCAACCTCCTGCAGAAGTGGGGTATTTCTGATTCGGCTAGTTGCTGTTGCGGACATCTCAGTCAAACAATAAAATATATCGTCGAAGGATGCAAAGTATACTCGAAAAATGGGATTCAGATTGAAGATTTACATCATCTGCGCGGCGATAGTTTAGACTGGCTTTCCCGTTTAGAGCGTGATGTAGAAATCAACATCATACGATACGATACGATACCAGTCTATACACTTGTTTTTTCGATTTTATTATACGCAGCAGAGAGATGTACATTAAAAAAAATTACAACACTGAACCGATAGACAACTTTTATAAATGTGGTGCTGTAGAAGGGTCCTTAGAATACCGCGGACGGTTAATGTAACGTTCCTGTACTGCAAAAAATCGGGACGTACAAACGATTGTCTTAAGACAGTGCGTATTCGTAAGATGAAATTGGACATTTTACGCGAAAAGAAAATGAAAATGGGATAGAGCGTCAGTTGTTGCAGACTACAGAAGGCCCAGATGACGACCACCAATAGCATGATGGTTCGATGAAATCCAAGAACTGACAAGATTAAGCAGTCACCGAGTCATGGATCGGGAATATTGGAGAGGTTCGTTCGATAATCGTCATCGGCATAGATATGATCACGACATCTCGCTGGTGTAATCGATCAAGGAGAAAACGTATATATACAAATCAGTTTTGTTTCTTTATATACTTGCATACGGGCGAATATGTATACGTGTTTCATGGAAATAAACATTCTTCAGTTTCATCACAAAACTATACATTTCTCATGTCTCACATGTGTGTTAAGTTTCTATATTTAATTTATATATATATATGTGTTGTGTATAAATGTATAAATGTATATATGTGTACGTGTATCATTGAAAAGTTTTTTTTGTCAAAGAAAAATGCCGATACATTCAATTTCATCCATTATACTCCGTCGCATTATTGATAATCCGGGCTTATTCGGAAATTTCTTCGTTTAAATTATTCTTTGTACTTTCTCTTGAATTTTAAAATTTGATTAAAATAATTTATTTACATTTTAATCGTAAGAAATACTAAGTAATATGTTTTCTTTCACGTGGACTAAGTAATAGCAGATGATCTGTTGACCTTCGTTCGTTAATTAAATCGAATAATATTTTTTTTTTATTTATGTATTTTTTTGCTGCCTAATAATAATAATAATTTTTTAATGCGTGTATACGTTTATCGTTTTTCTCGGTATATCGATGTCATTCGTAATGTAATCATATTCAAATGTTGCTTTTTATTTATCTTTCTTTTTTTTTCTCTCTCTCTCGAACATTTTGACCTTACGTTAGAAAACGTGCCCGGAGTATTTATTTCATCGACCAGAGAATTTGGTCAAGGTTGAGCATGTTGTTTTGAAAAGTTAATAATCTTTTTGAATTTCGTATTTTACAAATAAAATATTGATTTCGTTTTTGTTAAAATAATAATAATAACGATAAATCGAATTATTTTTACAGAATGTACGGACTTTTCCAGACTACATTTTACTTCGGCTATATGGGTTTATTCAGTTTAGCTTTGGGAATTTTATGCGGTACAATGGGTTACGTCGGTACGTCTATCTTTGTGAGAAAAATTTACGCTACCGTAAAAATAGATTGAAGAAAAACTGAATAAATCGCATCTCAAATTCGTCTACCGAGCACGAAATTTGAAAAAATCTTTTATACAGAACGGCGAAGTAACGACGACGATGATAATAATAATAATAATAATGATTAAAAAAAAATCATGTTTCATGTAGACTAGAGTCATTTTTTTTCTCTTTGAATTATTATTATGTTTTAAAATTTATTTTGTTTTTCAATTATTATATTTTTTTTTTCACGAAATTTTTACGTCGAAAAAAAAAACGCCTTTTAATAGTCCCGTAAAAGAAAATTAGGCCATTTTTTACGTGTGTGTGTGTGTGTGAATGTGAAATAACCACAGTTTATATCATTCCATCGAGTGTTTCTATTTACACATATGTCGCTCAAGTATTGGTACGCATATTAAATGTGTGTGCGTGTAATATTTGTATGTTTTTGTTTTACGAAATATTCGAATTTACGCCATTGTAGGGACTCTTTCTTTTTGACCCACATATTCTTTCTCTCTCTCTCTCTCTCTCTCTATATATATATATATATATAAATTTTAGGGTAAAAGTGATGTAACACTTTCTTAAATTTCAGTTAAAAAAATGTCATAAAATCGATAACGGTTATGCTTAGTAATCTACATAATTATCAGTAGTTCCAAATTCGTACATAAATGTACGGACAACACACACACATATATATATATATATATATATATATATATATATATATATATATATACGCATTAAGCCATATAAGTCTACATTTTTCGCGGAATGGAAAATTTTTTAAGTTTGTATGTGTGTTTTCTTTTTTACGTGTATGCCGAATATTTTAATCGTCTAATTTTCCAATGAATAGTCCGTTTATCAAGTATCCGTTACTGGTAAAAATTATACTTATTATATAAATAATAGTTATTTTCATCTTGTTAATCGTAAGATATGATTGTATTATAACTTAATTCATTAAATACAAGATGTACACATTATAACTTGATAAATTTAGTTTGCAAAAAAAAAACAATTGAAAATTATTATTTTTCGAATGAATATATTTCTGAATAAAATACATTTTATAGTATGAAATTTAAACGGACAATCCGATATTAAGTTTTATGCCACTTCAAACTCTATTTACAATCGAACGCACAGATAGTGACGACAATAATACAATTATGTTTATCTTAATACGGATCTACGTTTATAATCGTCCGTGTATTATCAAACTTTTTTTTTTTGGCCCAATATATTAATTTTTAATATTTGTTTTTATAATTGATTACATTATTATTATTATTAATGCACTTAATTTTTAAATATCGTAAGAATTTTGTTATAATTAAAAATTTATCTATTTTTTATGGCGCTACATGAAAATCAGGTAAATAACGTTGGATGTAGGGTTTATTTCTATTAGTATAGATATAGCTCCGCAGTAATTATAATTAAGATGATTTCAAATTGTAACCATTGAGACTTTTACAAACAAAATTTTAAAGGTGGTTTCACAATGAAACCAATAAAAAGGTTAAATACTTTTAAGCGGTAAATTACTTCAAATTAAAACGTTCTAACGCGACGGACTAAGTAGTAGTCGGTTTCTGGGGTAAACGAAATAAAAAATAATTCTTTTGAGAATATAAAGAAATCGATGAAATAACCGAATGGATGCGTAAAAAAATAAAATACAAAAGTTAAACCGGTGAAAAATTTTAAAATATCGATAAGTAACTGGTTTAACCGTTGTCACCGAGATAGAAGGCCTGATGGCTCTGACGTCACCCATCTCCGATTCATATAAAGAAGGTGAAGATTTCATACTAGTTTTGTTTACATTTTCTTCTGGTTTGATTTGTGTGAAAATTGTTCCGATTCGTACTCATTTTTAAAAGTATTTGTTTTACACGGTTTTTTAATCGATTTTTATTTCTAGTTTTACGAATAAAATTATTCGTTATATCAGTTACTGTATAATTATTTATTATGCCTAATAAGTGTTGTGCGCCCCGGTTGTAAAGACAGCTATGATGACGAAAACCGTGTATTTCCAAAAAACGATTATATGTGTTCAAAATGGGCTACAAGGTGATACCGAGACAAATTTTTAAACCATCAAAACATAGCACGGTATGTGAAGTAAATTTTCACAAAAAGAAGATATTCTTCGGAAAAAGTACATACTTCGATGAAATAAGCGGAAAATTTATCGAGGTATCATTAAAGTATCCTAGACTTCTGTTTCAACATCTATAACTGTGCTTCGTATCTTTCAAAAATATGTCCGTAGGTAAGAAAAGTAGACATGAAAAAAAACGTCGAAATTGAGCAAAATAATTTAAAGAGCAAGAAATTTATAAAAAAATATATGTTTCCAGAATTTTGAAGAATTCTTAAATATTTTGAATTCAACTGTTCTTTCGGAAAGTTGGCATAAAATTTACATCGATTTGTCAAATATAGACACAGTTAGCTGGTGGTCATGATATTTCAATTCGGCGAATATATGAATGCGAAAAAAAAACTGCGGATTCAGCCATTAATGTCGTTTAAATCGAAACATTTCGGAAACTTAACAGTTGATACATTTCATGATGACGATTATCCAAACGAATTATCCTCACCTAAACCAGCTTGGTTTTCACCTGATATAAATATAACTGAACAAGACATTGAAAATATAAATCAAGAAAAACCTTTATTGTTTATATTAGAGGCTATTGTTGTCATATTGTTCTACGAAAGACTAAGTGTGTTACTTGTAAAAATATAACACTTAAACATTATCTTCACGTTGATGACAATCATATTTTCTATAGCGAATGTAATATGGTTATTGAAAGTTTGCTATCTAAGATAACTCTTAGATACCGAACTTGTTTGACCCAAGGAATTCTTTTAAAATTTATTGTTATTTTAGTTAGAGCTTCTAGTAAATAGAATTGCTTCTGATTTTTTTTTCATTTAATTTTAAGTTCCATCTGTTGTAATATTTAGATACTTTAATTGCAGCCTTTTGCAATCGGTTACATATGGTATCTGTCCTATAAGAAGATACATATAAGGCAACATCATCAGCATACAACGCAGTACTAACGAAAGACAGTTCTGGAAGGTTATTCATTAATATTAAGAACAAGTAAGGCCCGAGTATACTACCCTGAGGAACCCCTGTATTTAGTGTTTTAATTGACGATTTTTCGAAATAATTGGTAACGTAATATGTTCTGCGGCTTCAGTATGATTTAATCAATTTAATAAGTAATAACGGAAATTTAAATTTACTCATTTTATATATAAATGCAAAGCTGTATCGAAAGCTTTTTCAACATTGATTAGAAGCATTTCGGTGTGTTTCTTAGGATTAAACTTATCAGTAATAGTGTTCCCTACTCGGGCTAGCTGGTGAACTGTTGAATGCTTAGGTTTAAAACCTAACTGCTCATCCCTTAGAATATTATTCGAATCCGAGTAAGCTCGTAGCCTGTGCAAGGTGACCTTTTCAGCTATCTCGCTTAAGTTTGTTAACAGACTAATTGGCCGTAGGTTATTGATATTACTATTATCTTTAATGAACAGACTGGGATGGACAGCATTTGGGCGGAATTCGGTTATTTTCAAATCAAAAATGCGACCGGCATTTAAAAAAGAAAGCGTTAGATCAGTGCATCCTGCAAGTGATGACATACAGTTGTGAAACGTGGACACTAACCAGGAATTACAAACATAGGTTACAAGTAGCCCAGAGATCAATGGAGAGCATTAAAAAAGACCGGAAGACGATCGAATGACAAAAGTAACAGATATAATAGAAAGAATAAATAGAGTGAAATGACAGTGGGCCGGTCATATAATGAGAAGAACAGATCAGATCGAAGATGGACAACAAGAATCTTACAGTGGAACCCACGAGGGGAAAAAAAAGCTCCAGCGACGAGCGCATATGAGATGGGATTACTAGTTCAGACAAAAATTGGGAGTTACATGGACCAGAGTTGCTCAAGATCGGAAGAAATGGCGCAAAATTATTTATATATATATATATATATATATATATATATATATATATATATATAAAAAAGGGGTGAATCCTCCGGTACCGCTAGTCATGCGGAGCGGTACCGAGTAAAAATAAAAATTGTAAATTACAATAACTTTATTTGATATTTAATGAATAGAAACTATTTAATATTTTCAAATATTTCATAAATTCAATAAGCAGGAAACTTTAATAAATTTGTACCTTTCTTATTTCATGCAGGCAACCAAATTCAGATAACAGGACCGGTGCGATGTTGATCTAATTTAGTATTGTATGATGGTGTGCGTGCGTTGTTATGTGTTAATGTGTACTAGGCAGGGTTTCAACAGCCACGTCCGCTGCGGACGTGGAAAAGTACTTGATCAACGAGGTTTCTTAGCTGCCGTTTCCTGTAACGAGTGTTGAATGTAGTCTTCTACCGATCGTTTTGTCGCTTTATTTTTATTTCCACGTTAATTTTTCGATATAAAGAAATTTATTTAATACATAGTAGTACATCAATATCTACATTACAAAGGTGTTTTTAGTTTAATCTGAAATTTAACCAAATACAAACGTATGAATGTGATAAGTATTGGCGAAAATAAACTATTTTACTAAGTTTTAATAGTATTTTTTTTTTTTAAATAAATATAGTAAGGGATTTTATAGAAGCGTGTTAAAATAGATACGTAGCTCTGCACTAAAATATTTTCGTGAATTTTTAAAATTACAATTAACATTAAAAATGCAATTATGAAATTGTAAACAGTTCTATACCTTAATATACTTATAGTTGGCTGATTTCTTATTCGTGCGTAAGCGAAAGAAAACATATATATTTTTTTCTATTGAGATATAAGCGATCAATTTTATTGAATAATCAAGTGTAAACATTTTTTCCATGGATGTACTTTTTAATATTAATTAAAAATGAAAACAATAACATAACTAGAGCGGTATTACTAAAAGATCAGGATTCGCCACTGGCATACATATATATATATATATATAATCTCGTTACTCGCTGACAATTATCGGAGAACTTGAAATTGTTACTTGTTTATAATATAACGTAAATAAGACTCCACACGAGTCCGAGAATTGACAACGAATGTCATACTGATAAGTACAGCGCGTTTCTTTTGTGTTTTTACTTTCATTGATCGTTTGTTTCCACTATTTTCGACCGTGAGTCGTAATTTTCCGATCGATTTATCTTCGGCCCTTAATAGCGATCTTTCTAAACTCGTCCGTGCCTGCATCCATCTTCCGTACATATTTCTATTCCATACGTGTTCGTAATTTATGCGTAGCACGTGTCGTATCTATTTCAAAGTGTTAACGAACAATTGATCTATTGAATAAGTTGATGCTGTTATCAGCACTTTTTTTTTTTAAACCTCCATCCTAGTGTTTTCTTCGTCGATTTAGATATATAAATACGGTTGATAAATTGGTAATTTCTAAAAGTACCAAATTGATAAACGTAGTATTTTATCAATAAGTTATAGGCGAATAAAATATCAAATGTACATACATATAGGTCCCGTAGAAACGGTAGCATAAACGCCTTCGTATATTTAGGGAAGAAATTTAGAACTGGAAAAAATAGCCATACACGTGAAGTAAAAAAAAAAAACCAGCACAACTTAGACGGATAGCGTATGGGTGTAGAATGAAAAAAAAGCAAAATTAGTCTAGCAAATCGAGCCAAACTATTTAATCGGTATCAGTGCTAAGCTATAGAGCGGATACATGGCCTTTAACAAAAGAACTAATGGATAAGATTGACAAGGCGGTAAGATGAATGCGGACGGCTGCTGGGAATAAGATTGAAAGACTAAATAAGGAGCTGACGATAAAAATACAGGGTTGGAGAACATTGTTCCCAGCACATCAATAAACCAATCTGGGCCGAGCATGTAGCACGACTGACACAGACGGAAGATGTATGAAGGAAATACTAAACTGGCGGCGACCCCCATACACTGGAAGGCGGAAACAAGGAAGACCGGCTCTCGTAAGAAGACAGACAGATGACCGAATAGAACGGGCGAGTCATACATGGATGCGTAAGGCTCAGAACAGACAACGCTGGAAGAATTTTGGGAAATTGACGTATGTATAAAAATAAATTATAAAAAATGAACTACTTCGCCATGTTTATTGCGTTTCTTATCAATTATGTTTATTATTATTCGTTATTTTCAACATTTTATACGATTGGACGGTACGATGATTTTATAAGTAATAAATTATTTCCGTACAGACCTGAAGAATAATTTTAATTCTACATAGTATGAATATGTTATCGTTTATATCTATGAAGATTTACTTTTCCATAATAATGCGTTAACTACCTACCGACCAACTTACATAATCAATAAATAATCGTACACCGTTGACCGGATTAATTACATTTACGATAACCTCCTCTATGACGTAAATTTTTATAAGTTTCTAACGCGTACGGTTTTTTTTTTCCCTCTCCTTCCGATAGATTTTAAAATGCCCATGTTTACATTTTTGAAGATTTCTTAACAAACCACTCGACTGAATCGTAAAATCAATATTATCAAACGATTACGTTGAATGTTTGAATCATATGAAAAGAATTTAATAAACGCGTGTGACACGTAACGAATTGTAAACTCTTAAGTCAAATTAAAAAGGTTATAATATAGATACGCGATTAACAAATAGAACGTTACAATATAAATGTATCAAATATGACGACGGTTGTAACGTAAAAATACACACACACACACACATATATATATATATCTTCTTTTAATGCCGTACACTATTCAATGAGATTACTAATAATTTCGCTAGTCCGCCACCGATATGTCGTTAATATGTTACTAATAAAAAAAAACTCTGTAAGTATATTTGCTTTTTGAATAACGCAGTTGGTAACGCTGCTACAATGCAAACTGCGTGCTCCACGTTTATTTTTAGTCTCCATATAGGAGATTCGTTTTTGTTCAGATATCATGGCATCCTATAACGAGGAGCGCGCGTTTTGCGTGGAACGTTACTTTCAGCGTAAATCGATCGCGACAGTGCGAAGAGAGTTCCGAAAAGAATTCAAAGTTACGCGATTCGAATTTTTTTGATAGGGATACCTTAAGAGCCGCACTTACGAAACACGTGCACGAGATCATCTGAAAACTCGTATTTCTGAAGAAATTTCAAAAATTCAACGACCTATGCTCGAAAAAGTCTGTGAAAATTTTAAAAATTTTATATATATATATATATATATATATATATATATATATATTGTTACAAATGGCGGTCATCTGAACGATATTGTGTTCCACAAACGATTGAAAGCTAATCTCACGTTTTCCTATTTTTAAATAAAATTTCATACGAAAATTTTGATTTATTAGTTTTTGAGTTATTCAAAAACAACAAACCGTCCGTCTTCTTTGGGCCATCCTATATTACAAATTGAATCAACTGAACCTAAACCCAGCAAAAACGCATACCTGTGTGTTTCATGTAACCGCGAAGCGAATAGCCAGTTAAAAGATCAAATGGAATAGCGTGAAACTAGAACATACTGACAAATTTCGGAGTTACTTTTGATCGATCGCCGACATTTAAACGGCCCTATGAAGCCACGAAAATGAAGGTTATGACTAGAACAAATATGAGTCGCAGGTTAGGTAGTAGTTTAGTGTTGGGGAGTAAAATCGAATATACTTCGCACTTTGGCTATGGCGTTTTGTTTCTTCAGGGGGAATATGCGTGTCCGGCGTGGAATCGTTCCGCACATGCTAAAAAAAAGTTTATACTGCTCTTAATGAACCATGTCAAAGAGTTTCGTACGGCTTAAGACCAACACAAATAGGGCATTTATACGAATTAAGCGGCAGCTAGACCGCATTAACCATTCAAATGTTATACGTTTAGAAATTTCCTTTTTACTGCGTATGTGTTGGTATATATAATTAAAATTTTATATTTGGGCTACAATTTCGATTTAAGGTATCGTATCTTTCGGAAATATAATCTATGAAAAAATTAATTTAACGAAAAAATCCCATCGAAATTTTCCCCTCCCCTCCAAAAAAAAACCCAAGGGCCTGCTCTGATATTTGTCAAAACCGGCATTTTTCATAATGATTTATGAAGCGAAATTTTATCCGATTAAATGTATGTAGCGCTTTTTAATAGTACGTAATTCGTATTTAAATATATTAAAAGAAACCACGATTTTACAAAAAAAAACACGAACAATGCTCGGGCAATCAAGTACTATATATATATATATATATATATATATATATATATATATAATATATATATACACATACACGGTGGAGCGAATTTCAAAATTAAAATGGACGTGGGCTGGACACGTGGCTCGTAGGCATGATGACAGGCGAACAAAACATATCCTGCAATGATGTGAATTGCATTCAAAAAGGAAAAGGGGCAGACCAACAACACGGTGGCGAGACGACATTGCCAAACATGAAGGGATCAATTGGATTCGAGTGACACAAAACCGGAGTCGTTGAAAACGTCTGGGACATGCCTACACTCAGCAGTGAGTTGATATAGGCATAATATGATAATGTAACGTGATATATATATATATATATATAAAACACTCGTAGCATTTGTATATGCAGTTTATCGCGATATATACATTAAATTATATGTGAATCGACTGATAAAAGCTGAAAGACGTATTAATATTGAATTAAATTTGACGTTATTCGTGCGAAACCAGCTGAAACAATACTAATTCTGTAATTTATTTCGGGATGAACCGTATACACCAATTTCATCCAATACTATACCTATTATGTATATATAAATAGAGGCACATAGATATTCATGTATTTATATTTACAATTTCTTTTCAATAAAATTTTCCATCGGCTAATACCGCATGTCACACGTTTATTGTCCATTAAATTATTTCGTAAAACATTTTTATTTATTTTTTTCCCCGCAAAAGGAGGAAACAATTAGTTCTGATACATTTATTGTACGGAATTGCAACAATTGTACCGTCATTTTTTAATTACTGTTAATTACGCGCATTTTCTTCTTTCCTCCCATGTATATCACTTAACGATGATTACGATATATATATATATATATATATATATATATATATATATATATATATATATATATATATATATATTATACCATGAAATATTCTTCTACTGTAATGATCACGAAGGTCGGTCAAATTATCATCATCATATTTATACTGACCACAATTGACCAGTTATCGTTATCATTACGATACATAATACACTACGTTAGATATTAATAGACGCAAAAAAATCGACATATTTGTTACGTCCATGGAGGTAGTCGATCCATGAGCGTCTATGCGTGCGCGCATTCTATCGTACGAGCGTTCGGGCTAAACCGTTTGTCGATTTTTATTTATAATGTATATTAAAGATTTTCTTTATCTTATTATCCTAAATATTTATAAGTTAAAATATAGACAGCTTTATGATCGGCATATACCTAAGTTTCGTGTCCGTGTTTTATCATGTTTTTTTTTTTTTTTTGTATTTATTTAGGCCTAACTGGACACATTTCTAATTTAGTATACGTAGTGAGAACTGAGTGTTATATTAATTTAGAATTTCGTTATTTTTGCAACATTTAGTTATTTTTTAAATATAATTTTAATTTTTTCATCTAAACCGTGTTTTCTCATGACATTTTCAAAGAACACGTATTTATCTCTTCTCAACCGTAGCGGTGTATATTTAACCGCTTTTTGACAATTGACTCGTTCATTTTGTTCGTCATCTTACTTCATGTGTAATATTATTATGCGCTAGCACTTCATTTAAATAGCATCCACATATCTCTGATCTCTTGGATTTATCAGTCGTGTTTCAGTGCCGTACTGTAAAATCGAAAAATCTTTTGAACGAATCAGCTGGTACTTTTGTATATTTTCGGACACACATACATATATATATATATATATATATATATATATATATATATATATATATATATATATATATATATATATATGTTTACCTGGGCGACCGAATTTTGCTCAGTATTTTTCTTTTTCGTAAATTTTTTTTTCCGATAAATATATTTAAATACCAATCAAAAAGCTATTATCGCGCTGAATTTCGTTTTATAAATTTCCGGTATTGTAAACAAAAATGTCAGTTTGAAAAAACCGAATTAGTCGGTTATTTAAAAAAACACAACTGGATTAATCGTTAGTAATAAGTCGGTTATGTCCAACACTTATATGATTTAAGAACATTGTATAGAATTAGAGAACAAAATAAATATTATTAATCAAAATTATAAAATTTAAAAACATTTTTAAAAAAGTAAACTACTCGAAAAAATAGAAATAATAAAAAGGATAAAAATAATTTATTAAATTCAATGGTAAATTATGAGGAAGAATTAATTTTAAAAAGTACATTGAAAAAAATTTGTATTATTTTCTGACTTTTTGTTTTGTTTTTATTATTATACGGGCGCCGGCTGCACTAACGGGCCATATGCGCCCACAGGCTTACTGTGGTCCTAGATCTGATTTAAGAGGCTCAGTGAACAGGAACACATTATGAATATGGTCAGTAGATACAGATAAAAGTTGAGGTAAAGAAGGAGGAAGGCTGTGCTGCTGGATTCTTAATGTTGTGAGAGCATGACAGGATGTTAGTATGTGGGGTATGAGCAGTTGAGACATTTGACAAAAGGGACAGAGTGGCGGGTCTGTGCCGTGAAGAAGATAGGAATGGGTAAGGTTTGAGTGGGATATACGGAGTCTTGTAAGGATAACATTTTTCTTTCTTGTTTGGAAAGGAAATGGCAGTTGGGATAGTGGATTAGGTTTGATTAAAAGGAGGTGGTTTTGTTCATTAGACTTCCATGCACGACACCAAGATTTAGTTACGAGAGATTTCAGGAAAGCTTTAACGTCACTATAGAGAGAGAGACGAGCGGATATGTGTGGAAGCAAAGACGCCTCTCTGGCAGCTCGGTCAACAGCCTCATTTCCAGGAATACCGATGTGGCTGGGAATCCAAATGAAAGCTATGGAAACTTGAGATCTAGTAAGGAAGTCATGGACAAGCAGAATGCGTTGTAGAAGTGCATTATCCGTATATAGGTTGCGGAGAGACTTTAAAACATTGAGTGAATCAGAAAGAATAAGGAATTTAGAAGAAGACTGCCTCATGGACAGGAACTCTAGACACTTGAATATAGCAAAGGATTCAGCTGAAAAAATGGAGCCGGACTTAGGAAGTCGAAAGCGATGAATGACAGGGGGTACCGAGAAGGCAGACCCCACACGCCTACTCGATTTAGAGCCATCAGTAAAACAGCACACAGCGTCCTTATATTTGGAGATTTCAAGAGCAATATAGTTTTGAAGTATATGGGGTGGGCATAAAAGCTTGGAAAGGTGGGTAAGTTTCAAGTTTATATGGAGTGGTTGCAAAAGCCAAGGTGGTGGGTCAGTATATATTGGAAGAAGAGGGGGATTAAAAATGAATTTGTTAAATTGAGGAAATAATGATAAGAATTTATTTTTGATGCTAATTGCATATTTAGGGATGTTTATGGATATTTCATTGTAGCTTGGAATATTGTACAAAAGATCATTGAACGGTAGGTTTGGAGAGATAAGTGTGGAGGTGAGGAAGTTACCTGTCAGGATTTGCCTTCGGTAACATAAAGGAAGTAATCCCGATTCACTATTAAGACTAGCTGTAGGGCTAGTATGAAAAGCTTCAGTGGCTATTCGGACGGCTGAATGTTGAATGGCATCCAAGGACCTCAGTAACCCCTGGGCCGCAGAGGCGAATGCTAGGCAACCGTACTCTAATCTAGAACGAATTAATGCTTTATATAACAGTAATAACATTTTTCGATCGCCTCCGTTACGTTTATTATTAATTTTCTTCAATATGTTTAGACCTTTTATAGCTGATTTCTTGAGGTTTTTAATGTGGGCGTTCCATACCAGTTTGCTGTCAAAAGTTACTCCGAGGTAGCGTACTGTATCCTGGAAACATAATTCTAAACTATCAGGAAGATTTTAGGTCGTTGACTACACTTGGTGTTTCGGTGGAAGTCAACGCAGGTTGTTTTTTCTGCTGAAAAATTGAATCCACGTGCAGATGCCCATTCGACTATTTCATTGATGCAACGTTGTATGATTTTACCAGCTCTGGTTGGCGAAGACGATTGGAACGTTATCGTTAAATCATCTGTAAAAAGGGTGAATTGTACCGGTGGTCGGATTGCCTGCATTATATCGTTAATAACTAGCAGGAAGAGTGTTACACTAAGGACGCATCCTTGTGGTACACCATTCTCCATATGAAACAATTTTGAATAGGTGTTGCCTAAGCGTACCTTGATTTGTCTGCCAATTAAAAAAACTTTGAATTAAATTGGCCATGCGGCCATGGATTCCTGCTTTATGTAGGCTAGTAAGCGCCTGATATTTCCATACTGTATCATATGCCTTTTGCAGGTCAAAAAAGACAGCATATAGATGATTGCGATCATGGAATGTCTTCTGGATCTTGAGTTGGAGATCAGTGATAGCTTGTATTGCTGATCGATATTTTCGGAAACCATATTGCTTTGGAGTGAACACATTTTCTAAGGTCCCGGTTAGCCTCTTTTGAATAATTTTTTCCAATAGTTTGCCAAGTGCACTTGTTAATGCAATGGGGCGGTAGCTAGTTGTTTCTGTTTTATTTTTTCCCTTTTTTAGTATAGGGATTACTATGGCTACTTTCCATTTTGCCGGGAAAGTTCCCTCATTCCACATCCTATTAAAGATGTGTAACAAATATAACTTGGCTGATGCATGAAGATGTTTCAACATAATAGGGTGGATGTTGTCTGGTCCTGGTGAGGAGTCACGGATGTGGTATTGAATACAGTATTCGAGCTCGTCTAACAATATTGGACGATTGTAGTTTTCATCATTGCAAGTATCAAAACTGATTGGTGTAGCTTCTGTTCTTTGTTTTAGATGTAAAAATTCTTTATTATAACTGGAATTAGATGATACAGCAGAAAAGTGGGAAGCCAACAGATCGGCCATCTCGGCGGTATTTGTAATAAGAGAACCGTTCTTGTATAATGAAGAGATACTTGATTGACAATTTTTCCCATTGATCAGCTGTATTTTCTTCCACACTGCTGGAATCGGTTCATATTGATTGATGGAAGAGGTGAAAACTTGCCAGCATTCTTTTTTAGATGCTCTTATGAGAGTGCGCGCGTACGCTCGACGTTTACGATACTCAATAAGATTTACTAATGAATTTTGTTTTTTCAATATTCTTAATGCTTTTTTCCGCATATTGATTGCCTTTGCAATCTTGTTGTTCCACCAGGGTACTCGTTTTCTTGAGCGGGAGGTTAGCTGAGGACACGGGTATTGTCAACAGTCCAGCTTGTATGATTATACTAGTTAGGAATTCGACATCCTTTTCCACATCATCCATGTGATAGGAATCAATTATTGTGCTGTTGGTGAAATAGGGCCAGTTAGCTTCTTTTATTTTCCATTTCTGGCTCCGTGAAGGGTGAAAGTTAGATAACTTATACGAGAGAGAGAGATGGGGTAATGATCACTATCGCATAAGTCCATGTGTGTGTCTGCCACTTCAATTCATTTATCAGATCAGTGGAAACAAATGTGAGGTCGATAGAGGAAAATTGCCCTGTTTTTGGATCACAGTAAGTTGGTTGATCTCGTTTGTTTAATAAAGCGATACTGCGGTTATTGATAAGTAAGTGATCGATTTGATTTCCTCTAGAATTTTGACGTCTGGACCCCCATGTATGGCTATGTGCATTAAAGTCACCAAGTATGATAAAAGGTGTTGGTAGCTGTTTTATGATATTATTAAAACCATGCTTTGATGTTTGATAGTTGGGTGGAATATAAATGTTGCATACTGAGATTGGTTTACGGTGGATTATTGGGATTAATATTGAGACTGCAACTACTTGTAAGTCGGATGTAATTGATAAAGGCACTGCTTGGGGGATCGAGTTGTGGACTAATGTTAATACCCCTCCGGCTGCAATCAAATGTGAGGTATCATCGAACCTAAATGAACTGTAGTTATGGATTGTGAACAGTTGGTTAGTCTTCAAATGTGATTCCTGAATACAAATCACTGGAGGTTAGTATTGTGCTATCAATAATTTTAATTCGGCCAGGTGCGAAAATGCACCATTTATATTCCATTGCAGGATTTTATTCATTCTTCGTTAGTTCAGTTTCAGAATCAGTGGTACACGAAGTGCATTGATCAGTCTGGTTAATTTGTTCTTTACGCCTTGTCCAACAATAAACTTTTTCAGGATTGGCAGCGAGTTGGTAAGCTGTATTGGGTCAAAGTTCATTTGTTTCACCGTTTCGATGTAATTCGTTTCTGTAAGAATTGCAAACATTATGTCTTCAAACTGGTCTGGTGTGACTTCGTACCTGTCTGGGTTTTGTTCCATTTCCTGTTTTACTGCTTTAATCGCATCTAAAAGCTGATCGGTTTTAAATTCCGTTGATTTCAGCTTCTTTGTTTTAGGTGGATGTTTTTCAACATTTGTATCACAGGTCGCTTCAGTGGATGAAGCGGAAGTGGAAGAAGAAATCGCTCTTTTGAAAGCTGGAATTGCAGGAACTGTACATTTACCATTGTCGATGATCTGGGGGAGTCCATCAGTTCTTCCTCTTTAGATTCACCCATTACCGTGGGCACATCAGCATTATCTATAACTGGAGGAGACTTATTTGCCGTTAATAAATCTGAACACTGGGCTGCTATATGACCTCTGAGTTTACATCGGTAGCATATCGAGCCTTCTTCAGCTAAAAAGATTCGGTATGTGGTGTTGTCATGTGTTATTACTAAAGTATCAGGTATAATGGTGGTTGAATCTGGCGCGACATAAAACTGTTTCTTGTTTGTTAGAATATGTGCTAGCGCCGATGGTGCGAAGCCTGCTTGCAAGGTGGTGATAGGTGACGACAGCGGTATGTTGTTTTTCTTTAGTTCGTCTTCAATTACTGAGGTTGGGATACTAGGGCAAACATGTGAGATGATGATGCGCTTAGCTGGATTGATTAGGCGGCGGATGTTAAGTGTTTGATTACTAATTGTAATAACTCGGTTTTGGTGAATAATGTTGTCTACTATTTGCTTCGACGTAAAAAAGATACAGAATCTTTGATTTGACATGCGATAGGCTGCTTTGATATGTTGAGGGTTGACAAATTCCGCGACTTTTTCTACATATTCTAGTTGTCTGACACCGTCTATCGTAGGAATTACTATTGCGTGTGTTTTGTCCAGCACTGGTTCTTTGTTTACAGCTGTTGCGTAAGAGATAGGAAGTGTTTGATGATCTATTTGATTTAACATTATGTCTGAATCCGCAGTTACATTGGCATGTGTAGGATGAACATATATGTTTGTAGTTGGTTCATTGATGAGCTGCTTAGCCGGATTAACGGAAACTGGTTTGCCTGTTGGAGATTTATTAGTCATTTTGTGGTTTGTAGATTTATTAATATCGGATTTGGTATCATTTTTTGGTTTAGTCGACATAGTGTGTATATACACACGTGTCGGAATACAGATGTAAGTTGCGGCTATATATATAGCCGACAGTTGAATAGAACTAAATTAACGTGAATAAATATCGATATCGATAATTGTTATTACTTATTACTAAGCGATAAGATAAGACGATTTCGTTGTAATTATACGATAAAATAAAATAAAATAAAACGATCTTGAATAGAACTAAATTAAGGTGAATAAATATCGATATCGATAATTGTTATTACTTATTACTAAGCGATAAGATAAGACGATTTCGTTGTAATTATACGATAAAATAAAATAAAATAAAACGATCTCTTTCTGACTTTTGATTATTATAAAATATAGATTTTTCACTGTTCAACCATTTTTTTTTTTTTAAATAATTATTTCTGGCTACTGCTTTGTAAATTTATTTTATATTACTGATAGTTGATTGTGTTGTTTACCACAGTAGTCACTGTCAGATTGTTTCAAGTATTTATTCTTCATTTTATATTTGTAAATTTATGATCTTAAATTTATATTTTTGTGTTTTTATTTTTTAAATCTTTATTTTTATTTTAATTTAAATATCACTTGATAATGACGTAATTGCCGAAAAGATTTGTGAATTTCAAGAAAATAAATGTTTAGTGATTTTAACTAATTTTTGTAATTAAACTTATTATATATATATATATATATATATATATATATATATATATATATATATATATATATATATTATTCGTGTGATAAGTTTATAGTTTTTTTTTTTTTAAATAACATACATCTACTTTCTGAACACATTGTATCAATTGACCTATTTAAGCTAAAAGACAAACTTAATACAGAATTTAGTTTTACAATATATTAACGCGAAAGTGGCTGATAAAGTTTTAATTCTATTTAATTCTCCATAACGTTAGTAGAAATTACTTTTCTAATAACCGATTTTAATTTTTTTTAAATAAATTGAATTACCATCTTTTTTTTTTTTTTATGTCATTTGACCATCGAAAGAACAAATCATAAATAAATATTTTTTTTTTTATAATTGCTAATTTACACCTAGCTAATGCTATTTAGTAAGTTTTATGATTATTTATGCATAATGTGACATGAGAAGCATCCCATCCAGTGATGGGTGCTTAAGTGTAATTTTACATATTAATAGTATTTATATTAAATCCAGTGGCTTCGTTCTGTTGAGTCTGCGGATAAGGAGTGAGTTGTCTAGTAAGGAGATCGCCATATGATTAGGGTGGTTCTCTAGCCGGACGGCGTATTTTTTAGCAACTGTTGCTATTTCTTCTTTTACAGTTTTCACTTTGAGATCTTCGTGTAGTGTAAGATTTGATATATACCACGGAGCGTCGACAATAGTCCGAATGATTTTGTTTTGAACTCTCTGCAAAATGGCAATATTGCTTTTCTTGGCACAACCCCATAATTGGCAGCCGTATCGCCAAACTGGTTTCAAAACTTGGTTATATAAAAGTAGTTTATTATCAGTAGACAGTTCTGATCGTCTGCCAAAACATTTGTTTCCCTTTAATGTTTAGTGCTTTTTTATTATATGTTTTTTCCATGTTAGGTGCTTGTCTAAATTTAAACCAAGATATTTTATTTCCTCTTTTTGTGGCATTGTAACACCATTCATAATTATCTGTCCAGTTGGTAGATTTCTTCTGTTAGTAAATATTACTCTAGCTGATTCATTAATCTTTATTTTCCACATTTTAAACCATGTTTCGATTTTGGTTACTGCTTCTTGCAGGTTTTTACGTGCCACTATGGTAGATGCGTCTGAACAGAGAATTGCTGTATCATCAGCGTAGGTTGCTATTTCGATGTTTGTCGGAATAGAAATGTGTGCCGTATAAACTAGATAGAGCAACGGCCCCAGTACACTACCCTGGGGTACACCTGCTTTTACCGGATAAATCTGTGATTCATCATCTCCATATTTGACACAGAAGTACCTTTCATCTAGGTATGACTGCAATATCCGAGTCATCTGATGTGGAAAGTAACGACTGATTTTTTGTAATAGACCTTTATGCCAAACTTTGTCAAAAGCTTGACTTACGTCTAAGAAAACCGCGTCACAAACTTTTTTTTCTTCAATGGATTTTTCAATCACATTAACTATTGACCTGCTCTATTGTACTATGTTTTTCTCTAAAACCAAACTGATGGTCCGGTATTAGTGACTTGTTTTGCAAAATTGGAAGTATTCTTTTTAGGAGTAGTTTTTCATACAACTTAGACAGCACAGGCAATAATGAAATGGGGCGATACGAGCTTGTTTCTGTTGCGAGTTTTTGCCGCTTTTTGATTACGATGATTTGCGAAAATTTTAATTGAAATATGTTAATCTCAGCATTGCATTGAAGATATATGTTAAAAGTATTAAACCTTTCCTTGGTAATTCTTTTAAAATTTTTGCTGTAATCAGGTCGTATCCTGGTGCTTTTGTCGGATTCATCGTTTTTATTATATTTTTAATTTCGCCAGGGGAAGTAAGTTTAATGGGTTTAGACACATCATAACATCGTATTTCTGGAAAAGCAGAAGAGTTTTCAGGGCATGACTGAAATGTATCAGCGTAGTATTTTCCAAATAGCTTTCTCCAAATCAGTTCGGGCCCAACTTCCATCTGGCTTTTTTATTGGGAGATTAATTTGCTTAGGTCTTTGTAGATTTCTAGTCGCCTTCCATACACGTTCCGCTAATGGAGACAAGTTTAACAACTTTTCTCTAAATGATTTGTTTTTTAGGTCTACTAATAAGCGCTTTACAAGCTTAATCTGTTTATTCAGTGCCGTCTTAATTGTCGGATTTCTATACATCTGCCACTGATTCCTTAGTTTCCGTTTCAGTGTAACTTCCCTTCTAATTTCTTCGGGGTAATAGATGATAGGTGCGGACACATTAATTTTTTGTGTGGCAGCCCACGCTGACCGTTGTGTGATTTGAATAAAATATTCAAGTGCATTTTCTATGTGTTTTTCCGTTTTTAGTGGCATTTTTAGGTTAATCGTATTTTCCATTCGTTCCCTAAATTCTTCCCAATTAGTACGTTTATTGTGCAGTTTAGGTTTGCAAATTTTAGTTATTATATGCTCACTGATATTAAGCATTATTGCAGAATGATCCGATGCTAATCCATCATCGTTTCTCACGTCCAGGAAAATTTGTGCAAAACCCTTTACTACAAAGATGTCTAATAAATCTGGAGTTTTTTGTAGGTCAGTTGGCCAATAAGTCGGTTTCCCGGATGAATGAACATTGCTGTGTATTTCATCAACTGCCATTTTCAGTTGATTTCCCCTAGGAACAGTGAGTCTTGATCCAAAATGAATATTTTTGGCATTAAAGTCGCCACCAACTATAAACCTACTGCCTAATGTTTTGAAAAAATCAATGAAGTGTTTTTTCTTAATATTATGTTTTGGTGGGCAATATACAGCTGAGGTGGTGAACTTTTTGCCTGACTGTTCTTCAATTACTATGCTTGTTGCTTGTAAATGGCGGAATTCGTATTTTCCCGGTATATAGTGTTTTATATTATTTTTTATTAAAATACCAGTACCACCGTGCGCTCTTCCATCAGGATGGTTTGTGTAGTATTATATCCAGTGAAGGTGACGTGCCTTGTATTCGTTAAGTGCGTTTCAGATAATAAAAACACGTCAATATTGTTTTGCATAATGTACATTTGTATTTCGTCGGTATGATTTAGAACGCCATTTGCGTTCCAGGTAACTATTTTGAGATTCCTCATTTTTTATTCAACAACGCAGTTGTAATTGTCTGTATAACATTGTTGATCATTTGACTTTGCTGTTGCATCATATCGCGAAATAGCGTTTTTATTTCAGTTAAGAAGGAATGCAAAACTGTTGAGATATCATTGGTATTTATACTGTCACTGATTTCAGGACCTCTACTTATTTCACGTTTATTCCGCTTGCTTAAAGTTTGTGCATAGGTCAAGCGATGTGTTGATTCAGAACTGTCAGTCTGATTCATTATTATCTGCTCTTGGTTAACCAAGGAAGGCAAGTGACTATGTTGTATGTGTTGGTTTAAATTGTTTCTGGTATTTTTCGTTGTGTATTGCTCTTTATTTCTGATATCTTGAAGTTTTTTATAGACAGCACATCCTTTATAACTTGATGGGTGGTCTCCGTCGCAGTTGACATACATTTTGGTGATTCATTCTGGTTTTTATCGCAACATGTTGATGGATGATTTTTACCGCATTTCACACATGCAAAAGGCCTGTTACAATAAGTTTTCGTGTGTCCGTATCTTTGGCAACGAAAACACTGCGCGGAATGACATTATTTTTCCGCGGAGATTCCATTTTCACTTTCATATGAAGTAACGTTTGAATTTTATATATATCGGGATTATTTTCCTGAGGCTCCAGATCTACAAAAAATAATGGTAAGGTTTGTTTGCTTACCCTATGTTTGATATTTGTCTAACTTTATGCCCCTGTTCTTCAAGGGCAGCTTTAATAAGGTTAGCATCTACAGAGTAGTGTAAATGTCGAATTACCACTCGAAAGCATCTCTCAGATTTAATCTGATATGTGTGGTGCTCTATTCCTTCGTCTCTTAAATATTTGATTAGGGTACACGGTAACTTTCAATGCCATTTGATTTTACTTCTCGGTTATCAGTTAGCGATTTACAATGTATATCATTTGTTGGAATAACGCTTGTGATATCTTTCAACATTTTTAGCATAATCTACAACCCCGTAGACTGTTATAGCAGGTGGTTTTAGTTCTTTTTTGAGATCTGCATCTTCCTTCACGCTATAAGTTTCCAAGCAAGCATATCTGTTATTATTACGCCTGGATATCTTTTTTTCAAGTTGTTCAGATGAGATGCTTCTAACATATTCTCTCTGTCTTTTTCTGACTTGCCAGCTGTGATCTTTTTCTTGCTCAATTTCAGTTAGCATTGTTTCTTGTAGTGGGTAGTTTTCCTCCGTTGTAATAGGCGATAGAATATTTGTGTAAACAGGTTTCGTTTCATGCGAGCCTGCCATCACCTATAAACGGAAGAATTAAACTAAAAACGGCGAGGAAAAAACTATATAAAATATTAATATAACAACGGAGAAAAATCAAAAGAAACATAAAAAAAGAGGGGGCTCATTCGAGGCATACTTGTACAACTCAGAATCGATTGGGGCTTGGATAAATTGATGTGTTTTGCTTCCCTAAGCGGGATAAAAAATAAAAAAAAAAAACGCGGAAAAATTTTTAATTGTAAATTACAACCTTTTAAATTTTACTTATAAGTATGTTTATAAACAGGTTAGGTTAGATTCAGTTAGGTTAGAATCGGTCAGGTTTATTTCGGCTAGTTAGCAGTAGAATTAAAAGAAAAAACGAGGCTTTCAAAAATGGTTTCCGCGGATTTTTAACTTCGTAACTCGTTAAAAATGATAATTTTTGATATTAAAAAAAAAAAAAAAAAAAAAAACGAAAATCGGGAGTGTACAAGTATTCTTCGAATCTACCAAAAGAGGAAAAGGAAAATTACTCTCAAAACAAAAACCCGACTGTTAAATTAGAATACGATTAATATTTAAATAATACTATTAAAACGTTAACATTCAAAGATAACAAAGATAAGATACAGTAAGAAAGGAAAACACCAACTAAGAGGGGGGGGTAACTTATCAAGCAAATCCATATATACGTTCGAACCGCCCGCAGCTAAAAAATACGACGATTAATTAATAACGCTATATTATTCGGTACGATGAACGTAAGTTGGATTTACAAGATCGAAGTTCGAAACTACTCTAGAATGACCAGAACGTAGCCTACGTATGACAGATCTGCGGATAGTTGTGATCGGAATAACAGAAGCAGGATGATTGAACCGGGGTATTATACGAGGAAATTCAGTTCGGAGCAATATTAGATTACATTCGATCGAAGAATTATGTGTACTTTCAAGCCCTAGTCGGTTTTAAAAAAGTCCTAATCGTGTCATATAGGTCGCCCTTGAGGGAATATATAGAAAACGATCTCCAGAATTAATAGCACTTTCGCTTAAGTATCATCAATTCCGTCGTTCGTCGTGGAAATGTCACAATAACTAGGTATCCATAAAACTTTTCACGTTCAGTAATAATCAAACATTTCGTCTTAATTTCCAAAACGAAAGGACGATGCTTATAATTAAAAGTAATCAACTTCAACAAATTTCGTATACATGTATTTTGTTTCTTTTAATTTTTTGTAAATAATTTAACGAAAGCTCGTCGCGTGTATGAATGAATTCAAACAGGACTAACAGTTTATTAATAATATTAATTTAATTTAATCGAAGCAAAATTAAGTGCGCGCTATTTTAAAATATGCTCGAACGAAACAATCGAAGATTTTACGCGTGTGCGTCTATATTCTTATGTGATCCCGAGACTAATATAAGTACGTGAAGTATTAGTGGATTAAACAGAATTTTTTCAATAAAACCATACACACACACATACATATATATATATATGTACTTATCGCACGAACGAATCAGTGATTAAATACTCGATCGTCTGCGCTTTTCCCGACGAATAGTAGTCTTAACAGACGTGGGTTGAGAAGTTGGTTTTTTTTAGTCTTCATTTTTTAACGTTCTATTTATTCATTTATTTATTTATTTTTCCCCCCAGATTTATAACAGACTGCCGAGCGAAAATTTTCTTACATAAAGAAAGAGAGAAAAAAAGAAAATGTTCAGAATATTTGCGAAGTTGCTGTACGTTTTTATCGTAATATTATCATCGTGGCAGCTTTTTAATCGACACGTCGTGACGGCCGTTAAAAATCCCATCATAGGTGTAATGACTCAAGAAATTAATCCGAATGACGCTAGCAGATTTCCGGGGAAAAAACAATATATAGCCGCCTCCTACGTAAAAGCTGTAGAAGGATCGGGCGGAAGAGTGGTACCGATATTTATCGGACAAAATGAAACTTATTACAGGTATTAATTTTTGAATCATCGTACAAACATTCGTAAATTTAAACTTCCGCAATAAAAACATAAATAATAATAATAATAGGGGGGGGGGATAATATTTAATTACAAAAATTAGTTAAAATCACTAAACGTTTATTTTCTTGAAAATTACAAAGCTTTTGCGGCAATTTTATAGTTTTGTGTGTGTTTTCTTTTTAAATCTTTATTTTTATTTTAATCTAAATATCGCTTGATAATGGCGTAATTGTCGAAAAGCGTTGTGATTTTCAAAAAATAAACGTTCAGTGTAATTTTTGTAATTGAAAAAATCACTACATTCCACAATCTAAAAATTATGAAAAAAAAAATACTAATAATAATAATAGAAAAAAATAAAAATTAAATAATAATAATAATAGAAAAAATAACGTTGCGTTCAGACATCCTTAACACTTGGACATTTATTTCTAGAGTGTTAACAATACTCCACATACACCGACCTCAAAAGTTCAGTTGCAAATCACTACAGAAAGTTTTAACCGATGGTCCCCAGTTGCAGTATAAGCAGTTTTTCAATTTCACAAAAATATAGATACGATCAACTTTATATCTTCTTCCCTTCGTTATCTGATTACAGATGTCGTGACCAATCATGCAGTTTTCGCGATTAAATCCTGCCCCATTTATTCCGATCCTTTATATTGTTCATTAGTTGTCGCAATGACATCCACGCCGTCTTTTGTATGACGAGTCGGCGGACGTCCTATGCTTCCCTTCCCTGAGATTACTCCTTTTGTTATACTCTAACCCGTTTCTTCTCATATGTAAGAAAATAATAATAATAATAATAATAATAATATCCAATAAAATTACTTTCGAGTACCTCTGGCCACAGCAGCAGTATGTAGTACCCGGAAAAAAAATAATAATAATAATAAAAAAAAAAACAATAAATGAAAATTAAAATATAATGATAATAAAATTTAAAAAAGCATCGAAACCAAACAACGAAATATATACTTGCGGTTAAGTAGAAGTATGAAAAAGTGTTTAATACAAATATTTCTCGTTCCCCAAAAATACATAATTATTACCGACAAAACAATGACGGCAAAAAATATTATGTTTGATAATTAATTCTGGATTGCTTGTAATTTCGAAAATATATTTTCCTATTGGTAAATAATATGTACGCGTGCGTTTAATTATGTTACAGAAGTATACTCGGTCGTATAAATGGTTTAGTACTTCCCGGTGGAGGAACTACTTGCAGCACTGTGAAAGGATATTGTCAATCGCTGGAGAAAGTATACGCGATAGTTTTGGAGGTATGTAACAAGTGTCATTTCGTACTATACATTAAAAATTCAGCTAATATCTTTCCGATCAAGACCACGATTTATAAACCCGAATATTGATATGACGAGTATGACTTTTGTAGTGGACATTTTAAAACTAAATTTTAATTTAGGTTCTTTCGAAATTTAAATTTTCAGATGTTAGACAAATAAACTCTGAACATTTTTTACGCGTTTACATTTGTCATCATCGATCACGTGTTGAATACATTCGTCCAACGAAATTTTAAAATTACATTTATTATATATACATAAAAAACGTTCATTTAATTTTTGAGAAGAAATCGTGTTTTCTGTTATGAACAAACGAAGCGATGAAAAAAAAAACAAACTTAAATGCCGGTTTGAAAATTTTTCGAACGTACATCGAAATTTACACTATTAAAATCTCGCGATGTTTACGGACTATACAAATTGCGGTGTACGTTAATTGTCGATCACAAATAAATCCACAACTTCGTATAGACACTTTAATTCATCTACGTATCAAATTAGTTGGAATAAAATAAAGTATACGAAAATATGTGGCAAATTTAGCCGCGCCGGCGAATTAAAAATAAGAAATATAGAAAAAGTCCGGGTTATGGTAAAGAAGAAAATGCTCGATATTGTTAAACGATACATATCTGGAGCAGGTTTCAACTGTCAAATATTTAGGCATCATCAACCACGGAGATAACTGTAAATCAAAAAAAGGAAGTACGATCGAGAATAGAGCGAGCAAGACAAATGGTCATAATAAATTACGAACGTGCTGGCAAGAAAAAAAACCTCAATTTAGACCTACAATTGAGAATTGTAAAATGCTTCTGTTTTACTATATGACTACGAAAGCTGGACGCTGGATGGTAGACTTGAAAAGTGCATTGAAGCTTTCGAGATGTACCTATATAGATATATATGTCACTTGAAAGCCTGTTTACCTTCTCCGAGCCGGCGTACCACAACTTGGGACGAGTCCCTTTATGTTTATATCGCCGAATATATATATATATATATATATATCATCATCATCTGTCACCAATCCGAACATTGACTTGTAGCATCATGCCATCCTATTTTATGCCATTCAGTTCCCATTAGCTGCCGCACCCCATGTCTTCTATAATTTGCGACATATATCTTCTGCGAGGTTTTCCTATTGGGTTCATTTCGTACATTACTCCTTCTATTATTATTGTTTTTATGAGTGAGTCGTGCCTTAATACATGTCAGATTAATCGATCTCTTCTTGCAGCAACTATGCGTAATCATCGTCTCTGTGATTCGGCTCTGCATTTTATCAGTTCATTTGATTTTAACATTATTCTTAGGCACCACATTTCGAATGCATTCAAATTTTGTTTGTCTGCAGTTGATTCTACGTTTCACATTCGTACAATGCAACGCTCCAGATAAAACATTTCATTTCCTTTTGTATATTCATATTGACTGTGAGGTTAAAAATGATTTCTTTTTTTTTTTTGTAAATGCTGTCTTCGCCTGTATTATGCTCGCTGTTACGTCCCTGTTACTCCTTCAATACTTCCCCGGTATGGAAATTCTTTGACATCGTTTATTTTTAATGAATTGATTTTGATACATGCGGGTTTTATTATTTCGGTTTTTTTAATGCGTACCACGATAATTATCTTTTTCGTTTTCAGTTTCATTTTGTATTTGTATTATAAAATATGTTTTTCCATTTTCCTTAAATATTTTTCTAGTTTTTTTTTCTTTTTCATTTTCCGCAGCCATAACGATATTATCGGTAGATCTTATTATCACGTTTATTGTCTCTCCTTGTATTTTAATACACGATTTAATATTGTATATAACTTCATTTATTGCTTCTTCGATATAAGCGTTAAATAAGAGCGGAGACAAAAAAGATCCTTTTATTTTTTTATTTTGGCTTTTCTTCCCGTATTTTATTACTGCTGTTTGGTCTTTGAATAGAGTTTCAATGCTCCGCCCACCTTTCCATGTTATTCCTATTCACTGTATTTGAACATTTTCCTCTAATTTACATTACCAAAAGCTTTCTCTAGATCTACGGAAGCTATATATGTAGTTTTATTTTTACTTGTACGTTTTTCGATTATTGTTCTTAGTGATAGGATTGCTTCTCTGGTTCCTATTCTTTTCCTGAAACTGAATTGATCATCTTTTAATATTCGAATTAGTTTTACACCGCACATTTTTTATAAATTAAATATTTTTTATAATTTATTTTTTTAGGTTCACTTGATAATGGTTTAACAGCCGAAAAGCTTTGTGATTTTTTATTAAAAAGTTTAGTGATTTGAACTCTTTTTTTATTGTTTATTTTTTTAAATCACTACATTTCACACCTTAAAAATTTTATATATATATATATATATATATATATATATATATATATATATATATATAGAAAGAGAGAGAGAGAGAGCTCCAGACAGACAGAGAAAATGAAGAAGGTACTATGTGCTCGAAAGTTGATAATGGACGCCGTATAAATGATCTTTAGTAGCGAACTGGTAACCGACACTTCTCGAGGAAGCCAATACGAGAACGTTTATCATTTCTTCCTTATTATTTATATATATATTATGGATAGATTTTGAATTTATAACCATTTGCAACTATCATCTCTAATAAATATGTCGTGTTTTGTTCTAAAATTTAAATAAGATTGCCTAAAAAGGAAAAATTATATTAATATTTTACGAAAACATTTCAATTTAAATCTGTATATGTTGCAGCTGAATCAAAAAGGTGGTGACTTTTTTCCAGTAATGGCGGTATGTCTAGGAATGGAATTCTTGCTTACTATAGCTAACAATATGACGGATATTCAAACAAGATGTAACGTTATCGATATAAACCTTCCTCTTCATTTTAAACCGTCGTATAGACATAGCATGATGTATTCAAATATTCCGATTGAACTTTTTCTAATTATGAAACACATGAATGTCACTTATAACCATCACAAGTAAATTTGATTTATCGTAATATAGTATAATAACGATACAGAGTGCTGCAATTAGCAGTGCGTATCCAGTCGGGTTATTTCAATTTTTTAGCTGCAAGCTTAAAAACGATCATTTATCGATACATCCACACGCACATATACATATATTGTGTGTGTGCGTGCGTTTACTTATGTTATCAATTATTTTAGGCGAGCCACTTTGTTAATAGAGCTAATATGTACTTATATCGTTAAATGATTAATTCTAACGCGGTTAATCTTTCGATTCAAAATGAAGCTCATTACGTTTATCTTATATATATATATATATATATATATATATTATATATATATATATATATATATAAACTGGTTAAATAAAGTTTTATTAATATATGGAATATACATTTCCACTAGTTATAGCAAATACCCATAAGTACATATTTACGTAAGTCAAAATGAAAAATATTAATTTGTAATAACAATAATACATTTAGACATACAAGTAGGTACTTTAGAAATACGCAATAATCGAACTAACACTCTTGACTTGCGTGCTCACGTATGTATGACACATACTTATGCTCTATTTGCATTATATGTCATACGCGATCGACTGTTTTATTAACAGTGATTTAAAAAAGGAAAATAACTTTTTTCTATATTATTTACACACGAACATTAGCGTTCATATTTTAACGGCTAATTAATACGATTGAGCCACAAACACACACATAAAAAAAAAAAAATTTAGACAATTTAGTTTCGAAAGTAAAAGAGAATAGGTTATCATTATTATTAAAAATAAAATGGAGTTTAAAAATACGTTATAATTACCGGAACTGGACGATAATGTTTATAAATAATTTTAAAAATGTAATTATTTTTGTACCTACAAAGCTATTCCCATTTTAAATTTAATGTCGCGAACATAAGTTTTATTGCTTGTATTTTTTCCCATTTTAATCGTAATTAACCGGGGGGGGGCGAGTCAGTTCACACGGGTCAGAACAAAGTAATTTTCGAATTACACGTGTTTTTTATTCATAATTTACGAAAGTTTTAACCGCTTTTGGCTCAATATACGTATTATATATAACAAAATGTTACATTAACTTGCTCGTTATATTACATAGTTTAATGTACGTTTCAGTTGGTGTACCACACAGGCTAATCTGACAAATTCGGGACTGACTAAAAATTGGATGATAACTACCGATAATGTAGACGCTAGTGGTTTGAAATTTATTTCCAGCATCGAACATCGTAAATATCCGATAATGGCCGTACAGTTTCATCCGGAGAAATCAAGTTACGAATGGAAACAAAATTTGAATATAGCACATAATTATTTCGCTATAAAAGCTAACCGTTATTTCTACGATATAATAGTTAATTTGGCTAAATTAAATCATCATGAATTTCCCGATGATCGAAGTTTAAGGAACGCTCTTATATATAATTATAGTCCGACAAATACGTACGATTTATACTTCACGCAAATGTACTTATTCGAATAAAATCACTCTGTTAAAATAATATACAACAAAAACAGAACAAAATTTATAAGCCGCAATAGTAATAATAATAATAATATTATAATGCATATGTAACGTAAATTTTTATTAAACTATAATCATTATCTACATACTGCGTTAATATTGAAAATTAAATCTATTATTCGTAACGTATTGATTAATAACAGCCGACAATTTACGTTTAAATAATTTCGTCTCATAAATACCGATACGAAAATTCAAAATTACTAAAATTATCAGTTCTACTATAGTCGAATGTTATTAAAAATGCTTGTGATTTGTTTAAGTTAAATTTACACTAATTCGCTAGTTCTAAACGGGAATATTTTTTAAAATTTCAACTACGTGTACAAGCCGGTAATACGTGTATACGCGCGAACATACATGTATATATAGTCTTTTCAGTCGGTACAGAAATTAAAGTTAGCGCCACCGTTGTTCACCAACTACATATAATTGATGTATGATAGCTCACGCAGTTTTTTCGCCTACCAGGGTATCTATGGTCAATAATTTCACCATATTGTACAAGATGAAACAGGTGATATTTTTCCGAGTGTTTATACACGTGTCCATAGTATTTTAGCTTTCTGGTTCGGAAGGTATAAAGTAGCTCGGCTTGATTTGAAAATTTATTTCTCTATTGGTCACGTGATCTTTGGTATGATATTCAAAGCATTCTGCGATAAACGTACATCTCAAAAGCTTCGATTTTCTTCTCCTAGGTTTGTGTGAGAATCCAGCTTTCTACACCATATATAGTAGTAGTAGTAGTAGTAGTGACCAACATCGTAATAGACGTATAGTCGTAATTTCAAATCCTTCCGAGTTATTAAGTTTTTCATGTTAAGAATAGCTTTGTTTTCCCTATTTGTGCTCTTATCTCTACTGATTGATCCGTTTCCTCATGGAACTATATACCGAGATATTGAAATTTCAACTCGTTCAATCTCTGTACCTTCGATAATTAATTTTTTCTTCTTTGTTATTTTATCCTCTATATTCCGATATACTAGCAGCCGTTTGGATTTGGTGATATTTATGTATAGTCCGTATGATGCGCTGATCTGCGTTACGCGGTTTAATATGTTCTGTAAATTCTCGAAGCTGTCTGCAACTAAAACAGTATCATCAGCATAACGGATGTTCGACAATTGTCTCTATTGTTATACTATTATTCTCATTCTAAGTATGTTTGAAAATAGACTCTGAGTAGATGGTAAATAGAATTGGAGGCAGCCTTGACGGGCACTTATTTTTTTTTATTTTATTTTTTTTTTGATTGAAATTTCTTTATTATTGCGATTTGGTTCCAATATAAATTTGCTATAAACCTTCGAATTTCCCAACTAACGCCAATTTGCTTAAGTATTTCCATCAGCTTGTCATGTTTCACGCAGCCGAAGGCTTTCTGATAATTAATGAAACAACGTACATCCCGACATCGCTGAGCCAATATGTTCAAAGCGCAGATTGCTTCTCTTGTCCCATATCCATTTCTGAATCCTACCACGGTTAAAATCTACTTTTATTGATACCCAAGAAAATCAATGCCAGGGACTGTGGAAACTGCCGCACAATAAGTCTCAGATAACATATACCGAAGATCTTTCTAAAAATAATTCATCAAAGAATAATTATTTAAATTTAATTATAGAAATTGGAAAATATTTTAAATTTATCGTTTATTTTAAGTATATTATTTTTTAATTACATAGTTAATCATAAAGCATAGTAGGTTTTATAATGTTATTCAGTGTTTAAAAGGTAAATATTGATATGTAAATTAATTTATTGCTTCATTAATATTATCAACTTATTAACTAGTATAAAGAACTGTAGCTACATTATGGAAAATATCATTATTTTATGTTTTAAAATATTAAAATTATATATATATATATATATATATATATATATATATATATATATATATATATATATATATATATATATATATATAGTGTGTTCATTACTTTTGATAAGTTTAGTCATCACTAAAGTTTATTGGAATCGTACCTGCTGATATATATTTAATTAACGTCTTTTCTTTCTTAAGCAATACGAATAGCGATTTATTAAAAGTAATAAATTCTATTAGTCATCAATAAGCTTAAATACAATTCGACTGAAATGCTCTGATCCTCATTATTACTTCATACTATTCGAAAACACATAATGCACAATCAGTTTTATCCGAGAAAAACAGTATAAATTTATCGATTTATAAATGACATCATTAAATATTGTAAATTTAGACGAAAGAAAGATATTTAACCCTTAACTAGTCGCTCTAAAAGCGTAACAGTGAGGCAAATATCATCAGCACTTCTAAACTCATCGCAGATACCTTTGCGCAAAACTACAAAAAAATACTAGTATCGAATAAAAAAATCTTCGTGTTGAAACTCATAAACCCATCAAAGCGACTTGTTATATCAAACGTTTCACTACACATACCACACAAAGTCATCGAAAAGAAAACGGCTTTGAGAGTACATCTTCAGTTTCAGGCGTCAAATATACATAATGGAAAATGACATAGAAAACATTCAAACTTTAACAATATCAAACTCGAGACTAATAACGCATGAGGGTGAACAATTTTGAGTATTTTTATCTACGGATGAAACGACTAACTAAAACTCAAAGATTATATAGTACAGTGCAAGATAAATCAGAAAACAGTATAGTAGACCTACAACATTCACACGAGATAAATAAGCAAAATAAAATACACTGAAGAAACAGACAAACCAAAAACTGAATCATCAAATTGCATTCTCGATATTGGAAAAGACAAGAACAGTTTACTGTCGACAGACCACCCCCAACAAGTCCAGAACCACAAACTGAGATACTTTCAACGGGAAACCTAAATCTAAATTTCGAGAAAATCGATGGCGATAGTGATCAGCCGTTTTTGACTTTAACAAAATCAAACAAAATAAAAAAAGACCAACCCAGAACAATTACAAAAACCTAAATTAACCACAAAGGAATTGTTGTCACCACTTGCGGATAACATAGCTACTAACAAAACTTATTCATGATCTTTCGTTAATTTTGCAATTTTAATGGGTATGATTAAAGGGCAACTATTGATGTTATACACAGTTTTACTAATGACATCGAGGGATTGAAACGAATGTTTACGGAAACCACGGAATGCTACAAAATGCGGCAATGAAAGGACGTTTTATAAGGCTCTTAAACAAACTAAACAATGCATCGAATGTTGCAACAGCCAGTACTTCTAAAACTAATGAATAATATTAGTACAAACTTACAAAACATAAAACAAACAGCATTATTATAATATCTTGCAGTAACAAATTTAAAATAGCAAAATGATAATTACAGCACAACGAAAATCATTCTAGGTTAGCTAGAGATATATTACTCATTAAAATTATACACAATAAATTTATGATAATATGTAGACTAAGAATACCAAAAGTAGCTATAATCATTATGATAAAAAAGCAAGGAAAACCAGCGGAAGAAATCAATTCATATCGACCGATTTCACTGTTGCCGGCTGTATCAAAACTATTTAAAAAACTACTCCTCAAACGTATTAAACCTCTTACGAAACTACCTGACCATCATTTTGACTTTCGAAGAAAGCATTCAACGACTGATCAAATACATCGCGTATAGAAAAAGTCTTTGAAGAAAAGAGCTACTGCTCAACTGTATTCCTCGACATTGTGCAGGCGTTTGATCGAGTACGGCACGAAGGACTTAGCTTCAAACTTAGTTACAGTTTACCAATGAATTGGCGTCACATGGTACAGTCGTAATTATCCGATCGTTGGTTTTGCATATCACATGAAGAAGCTACATCAGGATTTCATCCTATACTAGCAGCTGTTCCGCAGAGTAGTGTCCTAGAGCCTATCCTGTACTTGTTATATACAACAGACATACCGGTATTACAGGATACAAAAATTGCAATGTTCGCTGACGATACAGCAATATTATCGATCGATCATTCTCAGGCTGTGGCGAATAACAACCTGCAGCATGCTCTGGATCGTACAAGCGAATGGACGAACGATCGGAAAATTCAACTAAATGAACAGAAATCCGTAAACGTCACTTTCTCTTTACGCAATCGTGATGCTCGTTACATCGTCCATATAAACAATCAGCACGTTCCAGGTGCAAATTCTGCGAAATACTTAGGAATACATCCGGACACAAAATTAACTTGGAGAATCCATATTGATCATAAAGCTGTAAAAATAAGAGAAAAAATACGCCAAATGTACTGGCTCGTTGGACGGCACTCTAAAATGAAGCTTGAGAATAAATTGTTAATATATAACACACCATCATAAGTCCTGTATGGAAATATGGGCTACAAATATGGGAATGTACTAAAGCATCGAATCGTAAAATAATCTAGACAGCTTAGAATAAATTTTTTCGACTAATTACCAATGCTCTCTGGTTCCAACGAAATGATGCACTCCATGCAAATTTACAGATCAAACGAGTCAACATACAGGATTATGCTGACCAACACCACAGAAGACTTCATCATCCAAATCCGGAGGCCTTGGCACTTTTGCCCACAGATCGTGACTTAAGAAGGCTTAAACGTTTCAAACATGCTGAATTGGTTGTTATCTAAGTAATATACGTAACAGAGCTTAACCATTGGGTTGAACCTCTTATCAACACTACATATCATCATCCATAAAAAATTGTTAACATCTAAACAGTTTAAAACAGTACTTGACGATTACTATATCAAAAATATCGAGTATTTTGGGACGAATATAACGGTTTAGCAAAACAGTCCTTTCCAATTATAGATAGCCGACTAAACAACGTTGTATTTGCGCTGAATTATTTTAATGTACAGTTCATCAGCGTACATGGATTATTTAAAGATTACTTACATAAGTATAGAATAGCGTACTCCAACAAATGTGTGTAATATACAATAAAACTGACAACGTAAAGCATATCCTGCAATAATAGCAACACTGAATTTACAGACATCAGCGGTACCGAATTAGTAAATGGAGTTTTCAACATTTAATAATTTTACAAAATCTCAAGTAACATACCGAAAAATTCACCTACATTTATCTTAATAATATAAACTTTATATAAATTTTAATTGTAAAATGGATTGACTAGAGCACCGCAAACTTAATTGGATGAGCTCTGTTCAGTTCATTATTCTTATTTATTTGTATTATAACATTTATAAATAAACTTACTCCATTGTATTTTTACCAACGGAAAAAAAAAAAAATCAGCACCCTGTGCGTGTAACCTTGCATGTCTATCAGTGTGATATACACTTTTGGTATATTCAGTTGTCTGTTTAATTAAATAGTGATTTATGTGTTTCAAAAAAATTGAATAATCGAACCCTGTTATGTAAGTATATTCTATCGTTACGGTAAGTATATTTTGATTATTACATAATGAACTTATTTTATTACATTTATGTTCAAGTATAGTTTTCTTCTCGTAATAATTAAATTTATTAAAAAATGTGCAAGTAAGTGTACATTATGTAATTCATCTTGGGTCATAATGTGCTTTTCATTTATATTTCGAAGGAAAACGCGTCATTTATCACCTGCTCCAATTGTAAAATGTTTACGTGTAAAAATCAAATCGTGGAAAGAATTTATAAATGCGAATATTATGTTTGTTATATTAGTAGTGATTCTGAACAATAATCGTGTTTCTTTTTCACACGATACTTATTATATTCGATATTGCACTTCGTAGATATTATGTTGTTTGATTGTTTTTACTTTATCTTTATATAATAACCAATTAACACATTTGACTCTGTAATAGAGTTTTCAAAATAAAACTCTATTACATTTACATTAGAGATGAGTTGTTATTTAACAATCTGTTATTTAATATTTTAATTTTTTATATAATGTGGAATGTAGTGATTTTTTATAAAAAATCAATTGAAAATTAGTTAAATCACTAATATTTATTTTCTTAAGGAAAACACAAAGCTTTTCGGCATTTACGCCATTATCAAGTGAAAAATTTAAAAAATCATAATTTTAAAAATATAAATTAAATATAATTACTTAAAAATATGTGATGGTAATTGTGAAAATATGATCCAAAAATGATGTCTGCTTCTGTCGGTCTATTTTTTTGATTTGTTGAAATTTAATATCAATATATTTGTTTATTAATTTAGTTTTTTTATATTAATTTTTTCTTCAATATTATTTTCCTGATTCTGTAAAAGTTGTATACTGTTGGAATTTTAAATTTTTCATTTACTATTGCGATGTATGATGTCAAAACGTAAAATATAAAATATAAAAATATACAACTACAAAATTTTAAAAAAAACACAATTTTACAAATAAAATGAAAATAAATATTAAAAATCTAGATTATTATATTTTACGTTTTGACATCATACATCACAATAGTAAATGAAAAATTTAAAATTCCAACAGTATACAACTTTTACAGAATCAGGAAAATAATATTGAAGAAAAAATTAATATAAAAAAACTAAATTAATAAACAAATATATTGATATTAAATTTCAACAAATCAAAAAAATAGACCGACAGAAGCAGACATCATTTTTGGATCATATTTTCACAATTACCATCACATATTTTTAAGTAATTATATTTAATTTATATTTTTAAAATTATGATTTTTTAAAATTTTTCACCTGATAATGGCGTAAATGCCGAAAAGCTTTGTGTTTTCCTTAAGAAAATAAATATTAGTGATTTAACTAATTTTCAATTGATTTGTTATTTAATAACTGCTTTTTATAAAAAGCAGAATGATTCCGTTATATAACAGGTTAAATAATAACAGTTTGCACAAACAGTGAACCAACTAAATCAGAAAAATAGAGATGAAATGTAAAAGTAGTTAGACGATAATAGCGTAACAGTTGTTATGTCGACGGCAGCGATAATAGTATTATAAGAAAAGCAAATAACAATTTATAACGAATGTGACTGTTTTCTGTTTTTTGAATAAATAGAGTGTATGTTTGAATGCAAATAAACGATTGAACAATGATCACGGTTTAATTTTTTTTTTTACAATTTCAAGTTTTTTTTTGCATATTTAAATTACAAAAACGCATTTTGAAGAAGTAGACTGTGTTTTATTGGTGAAATTGATTCCTACCAGTTTTAATTAAATTACCATTGTATGAGTATAGTTATATAAAAAATAAGAATTTACATAATGTGTAGATTTTATTTTTAAATCAATGTAGATGATATTTTATTATAATGATAAATAATTAATGTTCATCATAAGAAATTATTAAAATTAAAGAGATTTACACAACAGATTTTATTTTTTAAAGAGACTAAATATATTAACTTTAATTATAAATAATTAAAACGTTCACAAATAAATGGATTTTTATAAGAAACTATGCAAACTAATCTTAAATTATGTAAAAGATTAAATATCATTTTGGTTAATTAACATAATTTAGTCAACTTTATCACTTGATATACGGTTTCGACGATCGGAAATAATTTGTGCACTTTTTGAAAACATACGCTCACAAGGCACAGATGTTGCGACAGTGCCAAATTTTAACTTTAGGAAAATTATATGCATGTTCTTTCCACCATATCAGTGGGTTCATTGAGCGATTTAAAAGTGGTTGTTCTAAATAACGTTGTATTTCCACAATTGATCGTGATACTTTAGTACCTGTGGGTCCAAAGTTAGCTGCTTTTTTTTTTCAAAAAAGCTCCAAAAGGTTTTTTGTTCATTCAGTTCATTTTCTTCTGACGGGAACTTGATATTCAGGACAGTTCCTGATTTTATCATGTTCATTAATTATGTCCGATAAGGCATTGGTTACCAAACCTTTTGCTCTTTCAGCAATTTTTTCTGATGTGAATTCAATGTATTTAAAACGGGGATCTAAAAATGTTCTCACTTAATGTAGAACTTGATTCTAAATTTTTAAAACGATTGTCAATTCCTTGTATAATATTATTTAAAACACCTCTCACCAAAGTGCATTGATCATTTTTCATCAAATCTTTGTACAATGCTTGAAGACCTGAAGTTATTATAAGAACTGAAGAGAGCGTGTTTCCATTTTAATTCACATATCGATTTTTTAATATTAGGTGCATTATCAGATAAACACAATAAAATTTTATCTTGTATGCCCCACTTATAAATAATTTGTTTTAATACATCAGCCAGATTCTCACTAGTGCGGCTTATGTTGCATACTCCAATTTCTAATAGTAGTGATCGTGCTATGAAATCATCGTCAACAAAATGACTTGTAACAGCAATAAACCGATCGTTATTTACTGATGTCCAGCAGTCTGTGGTTAAAGTTATTGACTTAGCATGTTTCAATAATTCATATGTTTTTTAATTTTTACTTCTTCAAATTTGGCAGGCAGTAAGGTACTGGGCAAAATATAATTTGGATTCATTGCATGCGAGTAATTCCTAAAGCCTTTATCTTCCACAATTGAAAACGGTTGTAGATCTTTTGTTATTAATTCTAATACTTTATTATCTATATACATTTTCTGATTGAATCCAATTTTTTTTGGCATGCTAATTGTAGTTTGTTGTAAGGATTTTTTTTTCTTTTAAGTGCAGGGGATGTAATAACTTCTATAGAAGAAAGAACAGGAAGTTTATCAGGATCATCAATCTGTTCACTGAGTAGAAACTGATGGCTGGTTATCTTCTATGTTTAAAGAAATTTCTGTTGTAAGTTTCTCGGCGACTTTTTCTTCCAAAATTTTAATTGTTGGGTGTTTCTTTGTTATATGTTGCTTCAAATTTGAAATCGATGATTTATAGGAGATACTATTCTGGCAAAAATTACATGAAGCTTTAATTTCATTTTCTATAGTAAAAAAAATCCAAATAACAGATCTTTTCCTTTTTAAGTTATTGTCCATTGTCTACTGAATTCTGTGAATAATTATTTGAAAATATTAACAATGATTTTATTGAACAATATGAAACATCAAGCTACAGAAAAATTAATAACTAAAAAAATAATATTATAAAAAAAGTTGAGTACCCATTAACTATCTGAATAAAAAATACGCACTGGTCATGAAGTATAGTTTTAAATTATTTTATCGAAAAAATCCATGTTCATTAAAATAAGATTACAAGTTTGTCAAGTATCCTTATTAAACCTCCAAAACTACATTTTAAATACAATCCCAAACTAATCAGTTTAAAAAATTTAAATCGTAAGACGATATTTAAAACTATTTTATGTAAAATAGCTAATTTTTAATATAAGTTTTAAAGCTTGAAATTATATGGTAGTTATCTAAACATTATTTACAGTTGTTTGAATATTACTTTTAAGTAACTCCATAATAATGGGTGTGTCTGTACTAAATTTGAATAATTGTTAATTTGTTACAAAATTAATCATCTTAGAAGTGGTTCTAACAACAAAAAACCTTTAGTGAGAACTTCATCTGTTTCTATTGAAAAGATTACCATTCAATAGCTTGGATACACCTACACTCAGAAAACCTTCTGTTTACCCTTAATATTGATCTTCAAGAATGCCTAAATTCTTAGTAATAATCCACTATAATAGTTGTAAACAAATTTATTAAAATACAGTTTTAATGCGCAAACAACAGCTATGAAGAACATCATACTAAAATATTTAAATAATGGTTATGTTATAATTTACAGGACTTACAAAGAACATCAATCATATAAATAACTAAAAAAAAAACTGACCTTCGCAAATAATTACAACTTTTCTTCTTTCTACGGATTCTGACGTTTTTATTTTTACACTTATATTCTATAAAAAGTTTTACATGAAATTCAAATAATAATCAACACATTTACAGATAACAAACATACCCTGTTATACTACTGGTATTAGGGTTGTTATTAAATAGAGGACTTGGTACTACTGCATAGACTAGTTATTTTTCGTGAATTAAAAATAACAGGTTAGAATTCACCTGTTATTTGGAAGTTGCTTTTTGTTTAAAGCAATAACAGTAACAACTGCTTTTATAAAATAACAGTTTTGCCCATCACTAATTTACATAAATAAATAATTTTGATACTACTTGGCACAATGGCATTGTATATAAAATGATTGAATGTAAATTTCCAAAATATCTTATTATGCTCGTTCTAAGCTATTTAAGTAATAGATCATTCTATGTGTTAGTAAACGATATATTATCTACCCGTCGAACATGCTTAGCAGGAGTACCTCAAGGTAGTGTACTTGGTTCATTCCTATTCACCTTTTATTTATATGATATTCCTACAATAAATAACACAGAGGTAGCCTTGTATGCAGACGATACCGCATTATTCTGTAGTTCTTATATTCCAAGAGCTGTTACGAATAAATTACAATTAGGGGTAGATAGGTTGATCCGATATTTTGCTAAGTGGCAGATTGCCATCAATCCTACTAAAACTCAGACAATACTGTTTACTCGTAGGAGACCACTTTTACCCCCCACTTTAATGGTTAACGGTGTAAATGTAGAATGGTAAGATCAAATAAAATACTTAGGTGTTATTTTAGATAAAAGATTGACTTTTATCAAACATTTAGATTACGTGTCAATCAAAACGTAACGTGCCATTTGTTCTATTTATCCTTTGTTTAAACGCAAATCCGTCCTAAATGTCAATAATAAATTAATAATATATAAATCGCTCATTAGACCAGTTTTAACGTATGCCTGTCCAGTGTGGAGTTCTATTAGCAATTCTAGTTATAAGCGGCTTCAGTTGATTCAGAATAGGTGCGTTAGATGTATACTCAAAGCTCCAATATATAGTAATATTGTCAAAATGCATGAGAAATTGGAACTAGCTATGTTAAAAGATCATGTGTTAAAAGTGTCTACCAACTTTTTTAAACAGTGTGTTACACATGATAATGATTTGATAACGGTGATTGGAAATTATGATTCCAAGCAGTTAAGAAGAAAATATACTAAATATAAGCATCGCAGGTTGAAACATAATTTGGTTTAGCCTGTTAAATATTAATAATTGTTAATATTTGTTTTAATAGTATTAAGTATTTTTGTCTATTATCATTATCATTTTATTTATCGCTAATTTCAACGGTATTGCTTTGTATATTTTCGCAGGTTTTTTAGCATTAATTTTTCCTGCATTTAGTATATACTTAAGTTGAAACTTCATTCTTTAAAAATTCATGTTTCTTCTCTTACGTTTATTGTTACTGTGGTAAGTTTTTATTTGTAACGGTACACAGTTTTAAAAAATTTATGTTTGTTTTTTAATTTGTAATTTATGTGAAATATACGTTTTCTTCTTCTTCTTCTAAATAATTAAAAATTCTGACAATGACTTTTACGCTGCTGTCGCACAAAGTACAGCACGCGATTAAAGTTCGAAAAAAGAGAACAACATTTAATATTAAAAAATTCTACTAATTGGTAAATATGTATATTTTACGTATATAAAATACAGGTATCATTGGAAGTATGACAATATTAGAACAAAGAGATAACGAGATGACAATATACAAGAAATAATTTCAAAAAAGATCCATCGCCATTCAGGTATATATCTTGGAAAATAATGAATTTGGAAATACTCAAAGGTTTAAAATATGTTTTAATAAAAAATAAATTTAGAATCAACGTACCTGAATCAGTTTTTATTTTTTTAGTTTATGCCACTTTATCATTTGTAACATTAATTTTTATTACTGAAGCACGTACATCGCATATTCGATTACGGTATGTGTTTTATAATTAATTAATTACACATGCTGTTAATGTTTTTTTTTTTTTTTTTTTGTTATTTTTTCAGAACATTTTATGATTCTATTATTTATCTAGATTTTGTTCGTTGAGTAGTGCGTTAAATTGTCCACACGATAAAATATATTTCCGGTTAATTATTAAAAAATATAATCGCAATTAAGAACTTTAAATGATTCTCTAGATGTAACGGATAAATTTAACTAAAATTAAATCTAGTAAACTTACATTATAATGTGGCTTTATTGAAAGATCGATTTAGCATCTGCTCCTGTTCTCGGATCCATAACTGTTCACAAATAAAATTCAATATCGGGGCCATCTTGTATACCTCATTACTTTCAATATAAACATTTTCCGTAATTTTTTGTACCGTCGTATACCATTTGTCTTCAAATTCTTCGATATCAGTTAAGTTAACATCATTACGTTGCGCTATCGTTGAATACCTGTTTCGCAGTATATTTATTTATAATTACCAATAATTATTATCAATGGATTTAAGATATTGCAATAATTTCTCTATATTGGGTCATCGTTACTTAGAATTTCATTCAAGGAGGATTAGATGAGAAACATATTTTGGACAGGACATGCTGAATAGAGGAAAGAGAAGAACAGGTATTGCCAGTAGTCGGCGAAAACTTGTTCAGGAGGAATGACTGAGTAATTAGTGTATAGTTATGCGCCGCGGTCAGTATAGTTTTACTTTCTCTTTTCTACTTGACCGATGATTGCCACAATTTCATATCATCATTGATGGAACGAAGTTTATTCGATGTTAGAGCACACTACAATCGTCAGTTTGAATAGTTTAATACATTGTCGTGTATATGATTTATATTTGCATTTAATTTTAGTGACTGACAAAATAAACTTTATTCATATATGTCTGAGAAAGAATGCAGCATATAAAATACGATCGTTAAGAAATTTACCTAGTTCCGATTACTACTACAGTCGGATTATTCGAGTCTTCCTTAATGAATTTGGAAATATTCTGTTGAACATCAGTAAATGTATTTGCTTCTGAATACGAAAAGACAAATGCTATTGCATCAGCTTTATCCTTGCACGTCTAAATAGTAAAAAATTACAACAAGTAAAATAAGTATTTAAAATTTGTAACTCTTTCAAAAAGTAAATGTAACAATACGTATCAACAAATATTAGATAACAAATAAATCATATTTTAATATAAATAATTCGATATTATTTAATTTATAAAATATATTCAAAGTTATTTAAAAGCAGTCGAATGAACTAAAAAAATGTTATAGTAATGCTTAAGAACCCTGCATTATTTATTCTAAATATAACATTGTATATATAAAAGAGTAGAAATATATAATTTTGAATATATGGAAAATGAGCGAGCAAGAAAGAAGTAAAGATGAATTAAGTATATGTATTCAAGTTTAAATGTTTAAAATGGTAAAATATATGTTCACAGAATACTAAAGTAAATTTGATTCACACAAAAAACATCATATTTTTTTTAATAAGAATTAAAGGTGAAAGAATTGATAGTAATAATAAAAACAGATACGGTGTATAAATACTGCGAGTTGTATTCTGCATCTATTTCCGTAAATTAAAGTATAACGTAGATACAATTTAAATTGAGAACAAATTACTTGAATTAAAATTTTGTGATCAATATAAAAATAAACCAATACTTTAGTTTTATGCTGATCACAAAATGTTGAAGTATTTTCATAAATTTTAACAACGTAAAATTGTATTTGTAAATTGCAATTATGTTTGTTGTTTAATTATCTCAGCGGATAAAAACATCTGTTCGATACAATTTAATTTTTTTGCAGCTCCCTAAAACAGTTCATCTTTAACAATTATGTCAAATATGCACATTTTTGGTATTAATTAAATATCAAATAGTTGTATGCATATATTACCGGAAGTATATGGCTGTACTTCTTTAATCCATTTTCACCTGCTTCCCAGCACTGTAATTTAAACATAACAATTTTGTCTCTTATTTTTGCAGGCCAATATATATTAGTCTTCTGAATACCATGCGTATGTATGTATGTAGTAGGTTGCACAATTCCTGCTAAACGAGCTATGGTTGCTGATTTGCCAACACCACTTTTTCCAACGAAAAAAAGTTTGTACGAAGTTTCTTCCACATTTAACGGAATCGCTGGTTTCTCTAGAATACCTGTAAATATAAAACAAGATATTTCACATTTTACAACATAAAAAAGATTCATATGTGCTATTTTAGTTCATTAAATATTTACATAATTCTAACCAAACAATTTCCTTCCAGATGTTTGTGGATTATATAAACACTGTAACATAGTTTCACCTTGAGCAGTAACATGCCAGTCAAGTTGTAATACCGTGTTTGCTTGAAAATTATTGGTCATTTTTCAAAAAATTACAAATCTATAATCGACGGAAAAAAATCAGTAAAATAGTATTTTCAGTCGTTATTCTTTATAAACATAACTAACTTCGCAAATTACCTAAACTTACATTTAAAAAGAATACATCAGCGATATAAAATAATGATAAACGTTATAATTTGCTATTACTCAATGTAACGGTTTTAAAGTATTTTAATTCATAATTTAAATTACGGTCGTTTTAACTTAGTAAATGAAAGAACGAAAAAAAAAGAAAAAACTTAGTGACAAGTCGAAAAACAGATAAAAGTGTTCATTCATATTCAAATTATTATGAATAAATTAAACTAGGAGATAGAATGTAAAAATTACTGCATATCTGGATAATCATTTCAAGTTCCACGTGACGTCTTTTATTGTAATTATTAACGTGTGACATCATTCAAACTTTTTCGTCATTATTTGTATGAAAAAATGCGCAACGCAAATATCAACAAATAATTATTTATTTATAATAATAATAATAATAATATATATAAAACAAAATAAATGAGCAGAAGTAATTTTCTCCCTAAATTTCCTGTTTATATACAGACAATGATGCAATAGTATCAGCTAAGAAATTTATATTCTTTCGGAACGTTTTTTTTATTATTCTATTTTTTTACACTTTTACTTAATTACCACTTTTTCTTTTTCTTCTAGTTATTTAAGTTCGTTTTTGCTAAAATTAATAACTATTTTCATTCTAATTTAGTGGTTAATATTATTTTATTTTGTGAGATATATATATATATATATATAAAGAAATAGTGACACATTTAAGAAGAAGTGAACTAATTTATAAAAAACTACGTTTCTACAAACGCAGACTTGAATTGATTTAAAATGGAGTCTTTTAAAGTTTTATATCGATGAATATTTTTTATTTAATATATTTATGCAGCGAAAATTATTATATTTAACTTTTTTTTATTTTTTTTATTTCGATTGCGTAATCTAAAAATACCAAAAATGATATATATAATAATTAAGAAATATATAAAACTTATCGATAATCTAGTTTGTTATTAACCTCAAAAATTTTTATTATTGTCTACGGTATAATAATAATAATAAATAATTGGCTCTTGCGCATTAACAATGGCGGCTGTACATTCTTTTAAGTAGTGTTGGCGTTTTTGGGTTTATTATTATTTCTGTTTAATCTGTTTTCTTTATCTTACAAAAATGGATGTGGATTATAAAGAAATTTTAAATAATTACTTAAATGATATTAAAATTCCATCACCAAGTGACAGAGTTTATAAGGATGAATGTGTATATTCATACGATGATCCAGTAAGTTATTTTATGAATCCTCACTTATTCGAAATTTCATTATCATCAGATAATTTATTTTTTTAATACAATTTTTAATTTTTATGTATGTATTCATTTGCTATTATTAATTTTTCATATAAATTTTGTACGTTGTACTTAGGTATAGAATTATTTGTAATCTAAATTGCACAATTATCCCTAGTTTCCTCTAAAGTATTATATGATTCTATTTTTAGTTATGTCTATATTATATCTGACTATGAAAGAAGAGTATGATCAGAATTTTAAAATTGTTGAATTATCTTAATTGATGTGTTTGTTGATAGGATGTGTAGATATCTTAATTCCATGAATAATAAAGAACAAGATTTAAAGTTTAAATATGATGCAAAAATAATTTTTAATTGATAGTTGAACATTTTGAAGTTGTAGAAAATACGTTATTCTGATAAAAAATTAGTAGAAAAAAATACAGTTTGTTTTGTTTAAAGTACGTATTCAATTGTTTTAAAATCTTTAGCATTCAGTCAAAATGTTAAACATTAAAAATTGAATGTTATGTTAAATTATAAAATATACGTTTATAAATATGTTGTTCTTTATTTGTTAAATGCAAAAACTATAAATCAAGTTAACGAGATAAAATTGACGTATAAAATTCAATAATGTGTATTCCATCTTGTACCTTTCTACAAGATGCACATTTTATTTGTGTAGTTAATACAATTATTTATTGTATGTTTTCGATAATACATTGACATAATGAATTATTTGCCGTGTGCATATAGTTAATATTCTATTATTTTAAATTCCCCAGTTAAACTATAATCAGAATTTATTCCTGATTTTTGTACATAAAATAAGTGCTTATTAAGAAGGTACATATTTGTTTTTATATTGTTATTTTTATGTTTGTCTTACGTTTTTTCACAGTCGAGCATTTATCAAGTACGAAACATGTACTTTGGTTAGAAGCAAACTTACAAACGAAGTACATACTTCATACAAATATGTTATTTTTTTAGTTTTGAATTTTAATGATATGCAAGTCGATATTGATAAGTCAATGTATTTGAAAACCTATAATTACTTCGTATAAGGCTCATATATAAATTATTCTAATATGATATCGGATGATAAATCTTTCAGCAGTAATGAACAATAATAATCACATGCTGATGATTATTTCTGTGACAACCTACATGATTACTGTTAATTAATGCCAGTAATTGTTAAATGCATAATTTCTTTTCTTCAAACGTTTATATGACATTATGTGGAAATAGTTTACACAATGCAATAACTATAATAATAAGAAAACGAATAAGTAATTTTTTTGTCTAAATTCATTATTTTCTTGGTTTTTACTACAAACATTTTTCTTTTCCTGTTGGTTTCAATCTTTTGTTTCATAAAGCTCTATCATATATTTCTAAAGGTCGCGTTATTTGATTTTTAAACACATACTTCTTATTCCAAAGTAACAATTAAAAAAAAATTAATCCGTTTAGAAGAATGGTACATCCTTCAAAGCTGTAAGTAATGAAATACTATTAAATTGATAAAGTTATTAATGTGGAATAAAATAAATGAATAAAAAACATTATAATGTGTCCCAAATTTTATATTTATAAAAGCATCAATTATTGATTTATTTTGTATTCTTTTCGATAAATCATCTTAGCAAGTCATATAATAAAATTAATCGTTAAAAAATTATATTCTAGAAGATAAATAAATATTATTGCCTTTAATTATAGGAAATTGATACTGGAATATACGTATGTCTTAAGACACACTTGGGCATCGGAAAGGACTACTTAGAGCGCCATTATAATAAAACTAAAAGTCGAGTTTATTTACATATAAAACATGACAAGTATTGGGTGAGTCGAATATAATTTACTTTATGCGTATTGGGCAAATATATATAGCAAATAATTTTTTAAAACAATTACATATCAATTAGTTTTATATATTTTAATGATTGTTGTATTTAATTATTAATTACTATTACGATTGTTATCGTATGTTTGAAAGTTCATTTGTATAAAATAAGATATATATATATATATATAATTTTTAATGTAGTCGATAGCTTTTTAATCGATGTATAGTTTGTACCGCCTATAGGAGTTTCTTTTTTCAGTTGAAATCTCTTGTAAACCAACGGGAAGTTACTCGTTTAGCTATTGGAGTGGAAGGAGGATTTGAAATAGGCGGTCCGAAATATGAAATTAAAAAAAGTTACTCTATCGTTGTATTGCCCAAATTCTTTGTTTTCCCCTGGCCAGATGATGGATTACCGGACAAGGTAAAAAAAATAAAAAACTAACGTGTTTCATACATTTCTAAATTTTCATCGTATTTTGCTGTTTAATTATTAGTAAATACGAATTTTTAATTGCAATTAATCCATGTTTTTGTGATTACCATGAACATTTTTATGCGCTTGCGACCGAAGGATTTAAAAATGTTTGGATTGTACAAATTTAACATTAATTTATTTTTAAAAATATATAGAAAAAAATCGAATATATTCAGTGTTGTTAATGTGAGCGTAAATTCTCTAACGGCTTTATCGTTTTACGTATGCCTGTATGGCGAATAAAATTTATCGTTTGAGAAAATATAGATTTATATTTTTATTACTCTTAATGTGATATGATTGTTAAATTTGTTGTTGTAATTCTGTAAGTAGTCAATCGATTTAAATATTGTTTAAATTGAATTATTATCATCGGTTTCGTGAATATTATTAAGTGGCTATTATAATGTTAGACGTGTTCCTTATTATATTTTCAAAAATTGTCTAAATAAATACAATTTTTTTAATCGTATTACAAATATACGTGAAATTATTAAATATTAATAAATATCGCTGTTAAAGTATTTAAAAAAAAATTAATAATCGATAGTGTGTTTAGAGTATAAGTTTTAATTAATATATAGACCGCGGTACATTTTGTTTATTTCTTTAAGTTAGTTTTATATCGTTTACAATTTTTTTTCCAGCTGTTAAACGTTAAAATACACGTTGTATTTTTTAAAATAATTTAATAAATTGTTTTAGTGAACAATTCGGAATAAAAGATTCAATAATTACACACAGGGTTCTTGGAGTAAATTCGATTAAATTTTGCGAATATAGTAGATTTAGATTAATTTTATTTTTTGTCGTACACTTCGGTTAAAATTGTCGCGTAATTTTGTGTGTTAAAGTTACAAGCGGCTATCAATGGAATTTTATTTTCGGATTCCTTTATGGACTCGTCGGAAACTGAGCAACCTTGGGATGGAGAAATAAGATATTTGTCGAAGTAAGTTGGAATTTATATCGTATATATATCGTTGGTGTTGTGTAAGTTTTGTTATTTACTTAGAAATTGAATGTATTATTAGTATACGGGTATCTGTGATTACTTGTTAGTTTTCATTTGAAATCTTTTTTTTTTTTTTTTTTTTTCAGTGTATGTTTCTTTTGTTACTTGTTACATGGAAAGAATAACATATTTTTCTAATTTTATCTTTACTTAGATACGCTGCTAATTTGGTTCAGTTGAATAATGGAAGACGTATCCCGCCTGGTGGCTGGAAATGCGAAAAATGCGATTTGACTAGTAATCTGTGGTTGAATTTAACCGATGGAGCAATATTATGTGGACGTAAATATTACGATGGCACCGGCGGTAACAATCACGCTGCTGAACATTATGAAATTACAAGTTAGTGTCCCTTGTTTTGTGTGCTTGTTTAAGTCGAAATTGTGACGGAATTAGCTATTCCGTATATTTGTCGAGTCGTAGAGTGACGAGAGCGAATGCCGAATTGAAAGTTCGGACTGATATTATATTGTTGTCGACATTAGATAGTGATCTATCGTAAATCATTTTTTCACCAACTTTATTAAGGTTAATGAAAATTACACGTTAAGTTAACTTAAATCTAGTTTGTAAAAACCTTGCTCCGTGTTAATTAAATTATTCTAGCGTAGTTATTGCATTCGTATATTGCGTGTAAAGTGCTCGATGTTGGCAAATATCAATTTTGATTTCACTATGCTTAATTAATCGAGGATAAAAACGCATTCAATTTGTATTTTTTTTTTCTTTTTAAAATATTAATTTTAATTTATTACATTCTTGCGATATTTTTAATTATGTTGCGCCAGTTCTTGGTAATATGTCACGAAATAAAATTAATAAACATTCTTTATACACTATCAAAATAAAAATGTATAATGTTAATGATAGATCACTAGTTTATTTAATAACAGCATCGTCGCTTATATTATTTTTATTATTATTATTACGTTTGTTTTCGCGATATTACGTATTGTTTATTAATTTTAACTAACATTATAAATTAATTGTACATGTTCTAATATTAATGATGATTTTTAATATGTATAAATTAAAATTTTCCAATAAGGCGTACCCAGTGCCATAATATCCTCGGTAACTACACACGGCATTATAAAAATAAGAATAAAATAAAATTAAACGTTTTTTTCTAACTGGTTTAATTCATACATAATTAATGTTCGATTTATCAAAAACAAAAAAAGCAAACAATGTTAAAAAACAAATTTTCTTGAAACTTGTAAAATTAATTTTAGATCGTTTTGTTTCAATTTTACTTTAATCGAATACTTTACATATAACGATAGCGGTTGAATAATGAAGAGCGTTTTTCTATGTTGTGTATTTTCTTTATAAAATATTTAGAAACAATCATTTGTGGTTTAATTTAAATGGTTACTTGGTAAAAAATGTGTTGATGTATGTTAGGATAGTCTGAAATATATATGTATATATAAACTGTAAACTTTATTGACTTCTTGAATATTTCAATATAGTAACCATTGCTACAATGCGTACGGACAATATAAGACCACATTAATGTCTCTTAGTCTATATAGATGCGCACGACGAAGCATATTTATACATGTAAATATATATATATATTTTAAATTTATATGATTTTTTTATTTGTTTAGGATATCCGTTAGCCGTTAAGTTGGGTACCATCACAAAAGATGGAAACGCGGATATTTACAGCTATGACGAGGGTGATATGGTAACAGATCCTTATTTGGCGCAGCATTTAGCTCATTTTGGTGTGAATATTTCGAATTTGGAACGGGTATACTGCAATATACGAAGTTTATTATAATTGAAACAAATAGTTATTTGATGTATTTATTTTTTTTTTTTTTGCGATATTTATAAAAGGAAACGGGATTATCATTTTTCGTCAATGAAAATGTTAGTATTACGGCAACATTTTGTGACGTGTAGAAATTTTAATAGTAAAATTTTATATAAATTTATACGACACTCTCGAAACCGATAAATGTATATAGAAGAAAACAACTGCGTCAAACTGACAATTTTTTTTTCCAGAGCGACGTATCGATGGTAGAACTTGAATTAGATTTGAACAAAAAGTTTGGTGAATGGGCTAAGATTCAAGAAGCTGGGACAGATTTGAAACCGTTATATGGACCCGGTTATACGGGATTGCGAAATTTGGGAAATTCATGCTATTTAAACAGTACTATGCAGGTTGTGTTTGCTGTTCCGGAATTTGTTAAAAGGTTATTTATTTTTTGATTATCATTTATTTACTATTGTTTTAGTTTTATGTTATGATTAACGTCGTTCAAAAAAACGGACATATGTATATATATATAAATCACTACTCTCTAATATGTTCAACATTTAATGGAACCTGAACCAGGTTTGGAGATATTTATCAATTTTGATGAAGAATTTTTCAAAATCTGCTTTATAAATAAAATTTATTGTAAATAAATCTAAAATTGAAATTACGTCTGGCTAGTGAAATATGTATATCAAATTTTAAATTGTCGTTATATAAACATTTCCGGTAATTCATATATAAAAAAAGATGTAATAATTTTGGTACGCGCTTGAAAATGACGTAACTGTCGACGGGTTATGTATACAGATACGCAAGTTTACTTTGCAATATCCATAGTATCGATATGTACAATCGATCTACCAACACAACCCCTTCAAAGTAAACTGGATATCTAAACGTGTAAAATGAATATTACTTCAAATTTAATTTATTTTTCCGACGGAATATGAGTTATTTCAATTTCTTTTCTTTCAATATGTTCCCGGACGAAATGAAATTGTACATCAAAATGCTTTGGCCTCCTCTTCTTTAATCCATATTAGCTCTTTTACAGTTTTCGGCAAGTGCTACATATTCTGCTTCAGTGCTAGATAATGTAATACCGATTTTCTTCTTTGTTTTCCACTTTATGCTTTGAACTGTACCTTAAATTACTGCGCGCGTCTTGTAATGGTCCTCCTTATAACGTTTTGCCCCTTATTCACCTTGATAATTAACATCTGTTTCCGGACATAGCGATATTTCTAGAGAAGCTGTCCGAGTTTATAGAAGTATGAGTTAGGAATTACGGTATCACGTTGGGTAGGCTATAATAGCATTCCCATAAAAAAAAAACTACTGCTGCTTCAAATACTTTTATTACATATCCTGTTGTTGATCTTCGATACTTCTCTATTACATAATTCATAATACAGCTGATTATTGAGAATAGTACTTTTTGACAATAGATTCGTTGCAAAATAAATATCTGGTCTTGTTCCAATGATCCAAGATTTTCTTTTATATTTCTTGTTTTTTTTTTTTTTTTTTTTTACAAATTTCATTTGTTAATTGCCAATTTCTTTTTATTGAAGTTTTTGTTTTTGAAGTGTTTTACTCCAACATTTTTTTTTTTTGTTTTTGGTCAATTATCTTGTGTTGTTTCTTGTATTAATGTTTAATCCAATAAATTTTTTTGTTGTTCCTAAATTCTTTAAAATGAACGACTTTTTAAATTCAGTACCTAACTTTATCATTATCATCTCTTATAACTATGCTATCATCGACATACACTGACGCGTATATATCATTTGACACGTACAGAAATTCACGCGATAGAGATTTTTAAAACTCGATATTCTTAAGAGCTTCATTAAATTTTTGGTTCGTGATTGTTTCAGACCATATTTTAAATTTTAATACACATAGTTATAAATTATCTGGTGGATCTAAGTGTATAATTTTTAATTTTATTTTTTTGTCTTGTAAATATGTTTCGCCATCTATATCACTTTGAAATCCTTTTGCTACTAGACGAGCTCGATGTGTGCCCTCATATTTTATTTTTAATACCCATTTAGAATCAATTTCTCATTAATTGGTATTCTAAAAATGTCCCATACTTCATATCTTTCCATGCAGTCAATTTCATTCACCACAGCTTTAATCTAGTTATATTCATTGTTTCTTGCTTTATATTGATTTAATTTTAATGTCATAACATAGTCTCGAATTGCCGATTTAATTATTATTTTCGGGCTCCATGTTCTATTTGTTCACCTGTTTGCTACATCTTCACTAGAGTTGTCATTTTCATTACATGTTTCATATTCATTGTCATCACTATTCGAAAGGGTATATTCCATATTATTTTTATTTAAAAATATAAAAACATTCTATAGTAATTTTATAAGTATTTTCTTAATAAAGATGCTCCGCAAACGATAAGCATTATGAGTATAATTAAGAAAAACACAATTTTCACATATTTCATTTAATTTGTTCATTCTTTTTTGTTTTGGAATTGTACTTTATGCTAAGGAACCAAATGTTTTAAAATATTTATATGATACATTTTTACCGGTCCATCTTTCAAAGGGTATTTCATTATTAATTGCTTTTGACGGGATTCTAATTAATGTAAATTTTGCACGAAATAATACTTCATGCCATAAATTTCCATACACACCTGAGATTGAATTCAAGCGGCTCTTAATTTATCTAAAATCGCGTACGATTCACACGTTTTGCTAAGCCATTTTGTTGTGACGTATATGGTGCCGAAGGTTTAAGTATAGTTCCACTTTTAGGCATTAAATTAATTACCGTTTTATTAATGTACTCATATAAGCTATCATCGCAAGTAAATATTTTTGCTTTACGCTCAAATAAATTTTGTACAATTACTTTAAATGAATTTCGCAAACATCGGAGTGAATATTATCGCGTGGATTAGTTGCTAATTACACTTTCTCTTTATTAAAGCTTAGTTTTTGTCGCTTTGATAGATACTTCACATATTGCGTCTTCGTTATAGTTTTGATTAATTAAATTTTTCTCACATAACTGTTTTAAAATGTTACTTCCTGGAGGATCGTGTTGACATTGGCTAATTTAGTTTTACTACTTTGTAAAGTGTGCATTTCAATATTTGTATCCAAGTTAAATACTTTATAGAAACCTTTAACGTTAAATCCGTTTTTATTAATCATATTTTCATATAATTCTGGTACATACTATACATTTAGTTAAATACTCGTTGAAAATAACATTACCATATCCATAAGATAATAACGTAGAATCTTCTTGCACTACATCGACTGGTGCAGGGAATTCTTCGTAGTTATTTAACACGCTTTTATTATTAACACAATGTCGAGTTGCGCCGGAATCAATTAAAAAACAATTTATATTTATTTCTGTTTACGTTTAAAATTTTAACTGACATAGCTGTAGGATTATCTGTTCTGGTTTTCTTTAAAATTTGGCAATATGACCTTTAATTTTGCAATTTTCACATATCTTATCTTTTTAATATCGTATAACACATGTATGCCGTAAACGACCACAATCATTACCTGTATGTTTTTAGTTTTTAACTTATTTTTAGTACGTTCTATTATTACTTGCGTCTTAAATTGTTCATATAACTAATATTTTTTTCGTTTTCGAGAACTGTAATTATTGTTTTAAATTCATCTCGGGACTCTAATGCGTCAAATAAGTTGATGTAGATAAATTCTTGTTCAAAATTTAATTCTAAGTTTGAAGATTCTTTTAAAAGTTCATCGTAACATTCGGTAAATTGTTCTACACTTTCAAATTTATGTGTTTTAATATATCCAAACTATTTTATATATATATATATATATATATATATATATATATATATATATATATATATATAAGATATTTCTTATTTTCCATATTGCAGATGAAATGTACTTTTAATTTTTGCCATATTTCACCATTTGTAAACATTTGTAAAACATCGTCATCCGCTGTACGTACTATAAAATGTTTTACCTGAGGTTTGTGTTTATCATTTGCTATAATAATACATTTTGAATTGAAATATGACTATATTCGTAATTGCTATAATGTATAGTTTTCATTTTCGAAATGCATCCAAACTGTTCCATATTTACTATTTGAATAGAGCCGTGTTCTGTTAAACATTTTAACACGATATCAAACGCTGACTTTTTTTCTAACAACGGACCATTGCTACCATGCTATATTATGACAGAATGTATTACCCTCGTTTTTTTTTTTAGTATATATTTATTACATAAGAAACATATTACAACATATAAACATACCCCGGGTTATAAAGTTTACTTTGTAATATGCACAGTATCGATATGTACGATCAATCTACCAACAAAAACAATTATTTTAAATCGCATAATAAAATTATTATTTATCGGAATAATAATTTTTTTTTTTTTTTTTTTATTGAACGTATTATAGCATTTTGAAAGATTACGTAAATCCGCGTATTATTTAGTTTTCAATTTTATTTTTATAGATACATTCACGATGCGGATCAAATTTTCAGAACTAGCTCTAATGATCCTGTTAACGATTTTAATATTCAGATGTAAGTTGTTTCTTTTGCATAATTGTTAATCATGTTTTAATTTACATTTGTTTTTAACCCTTTTAGCGACGCGTTATCGATTTTTTTTCACCATAAAATTATTACAAAGAAAATAACTCGAGGAGGGGAAATATAAAGTAATATATATTTTTTTATAATACCGTTTTTTTTATTAGATAACTCTACATAATTTTAATATGTTATATAAATATTTTTAGAATTTTAATATTCTATGTCGACTGAATACTTCTTATGATGAAATGAGACACTATTTTTAGCAGTAAACGTTTATGTACCGTATAGGTGACACTGCGTTGATCATTTATGCTTGCGCATTCATACGTATATTATCATCTCGGTTTAATAATTCTAGTTTTTTAGTTTAAAAAGTACACCTCGTGACTTGAGCAAATGGTGTGATGAATATTCATGAACTAACTCGTTATACATCCAATTCTAGTGTTATTTATAGCGGACTTTAGTTATGATATCCTTGCAGCAGTACTCATTTGTACCCTATTATCATTATTCTTCCTTATTTAGTTGTATTAATTACAACAGTAAAATACTGTGGGTATATTTTGGTTTTTAACAATTATGGTTTATTTTTTTTCCTTCGTTTTTCTTTTCAATATTTACCTTGTGTGTTTTATTCGTCATACTACACACATACACATCCTTAATATAAATCTGGGGCAGTGATTTGAATTCGTTGAAATTTTATAAATTATAATGGCTAGTCGAGCACCAAATTAGAGCAGCATATAATATAGCTTAGGTAGTGGTACGTTCTTATATTTCACGATCTTATTGGAAACTGTTAGCGCAGATTTTCTATTTAAGAAACACACATGTTGCGCTAAGTTTTGTAAATACATTTATTAACACGTTTAATCGTTTACGCAACGTCGAACTTCAGTGAGCAACTTCGTCTTTCCACTCCTTGTTCGTTTATAAAATTAGTTTACGCTTAGTAAATATTGATTTGTTTTCGTTGGTAATGTTTAACTAGTTGGTTTACTGTAATTAGAAATCGTCGAAAAGTATTATCAGTCTGGTAGGATGTTAACAAGAGTAGTATCGCCGGCATATAAGCTAACCTGTCTGGTAGGATGTTAACAAGAGTAGTATCGCCGGCATATAAGCTAACCTGTTAAGTAAGCGGAATATTATTTATGTATAAAATAAAAACCCGTGTACCTATTGCGCTCGATTTCACGTATGGTGATTAGGAAATAGATGAGTGTGTGAATATTGTGGTTCAGAAGCATCAATAGAGCCACATCATCTGGCAGTGTGACAAGTAAAAACAAGAAATAAGATTTAAAAAAAAAGTATCAATTTTTTTAAGATCCCTGCTTCTACAAATAGTAATAAATCCGTTGTCTCAAGAATGTATGTACTTATATAGATTTGTGAAGATGCGAATAATAGATATATACATATTGAAAACTCTCGACAAAATTTGTCGAAAGATGAAAACCCGATCATAAAATACACACATGCACGCATTTATATATACACTTGAAGCCGCTTATAAGGGACACATCGGGCGGAAGTCATTTGTCCCTTATAACCGGCTGTCCCTATAAAGCGAATTTTTTAAAATCTCTTATTGAAGCGAGTGGGTGTTAGAATATATACAATCTAGTAAACAATTAACATACTTATAACCTTATTAATGCGTAATATTTATTTATATGGAAATTAAGAGAAAAATACAGGAGGCATACATAAGGTAAAATAACCTGACCTGATATTTGTAAAAATTGTTCATTTACTGTAAAAATACGCTATAGTTGTAATTCTTCATCTGCTGCGTTTGAACAAAATCTGCTCAGTTATCTAATGATGCCGTAGGAGCACCTTCATTATTCTGTTGCATAAAATACCGCCTGAGCTTTTCAATACATTTTTTCGCCTCTGCAGTAGACACAGGAGGTAAGGAAATGTCATCCGTGTCATCATCATTTTCTGATTCTTGTATTTGTTTCTTCTTTGTGATATTTTCCATAATTTCGTTATCCAAATCTTCAATATTATTCTCACAGCATGGCAGATTGGCGTCAATATCTGAAAATTGTTCATAGTTGGTCACACGCAGTAATTCATTCGGTGTTTCATTATTTTCCATTTCAACAATTTCATAATCGGGCTCCTTGAAACCACAATGAGCAAAGCAGTTCTGAATTGTCATAAAAGTGACTTTTCTCCAGCAGTTATCAGCAACAAATTATATAGCCTGAACTATTGTTATTGTGGAACTGATATCTTTTGCCATTGTAGAAACTGTTACCAGGTCGTCTTCAATAGCTTCTAAGATATGCTGCATCAACATCTTCCTGTATTGCACTTTTAAATTTTTTATGGCACCCATATCAAGTGGCTGAATTAGTGAAGTAGTGTTTGGAGGTAAGAATTCAATTTGAATATTCTTCAGTTTAACGATAGTGTGGTGTGAAGTTGCATTGTCAATAAGGAGTAAAATTTTGTCTAGAATCTGTAATTCTATATCTCAGTCTTCTAACCATTTTGAACAAATAGTGGCAGTCATCCGTGCATTTTTGTTTGCGTAATATGTTACTGGCAGATTACTTACATTGAGATTTTTAAAGCAACGTGGCTTTTTAGTTTTACCAATAACTAAACGGTTTTTTTTTTTGTCACTTCCAGTTGCATTGCAACAACATAGCACAGTGATACGATCCATAGCTTTTTTCGAATCAATAAGTTGTTCATGTTTGTATACTAATGACCCATCTGGAGTGGCTCGATAAAATAAACCAGTTTCATATGTCATTCAGGCTGTAACTTTGAAGGAATTTGGAAATTTTGCTTGAACTCCATTGTTCAGCTCCTGTCAAATCAGCGCTTGCCTTTTCTCCATGAGTTTTTTTGAATTTGATATCGTGTCTCCCTTTCCACCGAGTAAGCCAACCATCTGTAGCTGCAAAGTCTTCATAACCCATTTTTTTCGCAAACTCTTCAGATTTTAATTTCAACATTGACCCACTGACATGAACACCTCGTTGTGTTACTGTGCTAAACCATAAATTAAGAACATCATCAACCTCTGGGTTTTTACCTTCTCTTTTACGTTTCCTTTCTACCACCTGATTGCCCTTTTCAGTACTACTCCATTTTTTACGTAAGTTCTGTTCATCTGTTTTTAAATGGGAGCTGGTGTTTTTGGAGACGCCCATGATTTTTGCTAACTCCCGAATAGGCATATTGGGAGGTTGAATTTCGATTTTGTCTGAAATAGAAATTTTTTCCTTTAATGGTAAACATTTAGACGACATTTTATTCATACAAAAAATTCACCGGAACTAAAAAAAGAAAAGAAAATTTCGTAAAAAAAAAAAAATAAAACCGCACGACGCACTACAGTTTTTGCACAACTAAACTAAGAACATAATGAGCTATCGGAGAGAGCATAATTAATAAACGAACAGAGCAAAAAACAGTATAGCTTCAATAAGAGAATGTCAACACAAGGACATCTCAAACAAAACGAAGAAAAAACAAAAATGTTCACGTAAACAAAAAACGAATTGTAAAAATGACTAAAATATTTTAGTCATTTTTATTCAATTTTTGTTTATGTGAACATTCATTATCCTTTTAATAGTTGTTAAATCGAAACAGACAGATAGACAAAATTAAAAAATATATATATATTTTCTGTTTATGTGTGATAAAAACAGCCGAATGCGGTGATTATAATGAAAATGTTCGCAAATCACAGACATACCCTACATTTTTATATATTATGTACATATTATTATTTGATACCTCCGTGCAATGTGTTCGCGTTCCACTTCAGCGTAAGGTTTTTCAGTTAGCTGAAGCGATAATAAATCTCTATTGGTAAAATATTTTTACAGGAGTAAATTGGCATTCGGTTTGTTAAGTGGAAAATATTCTAAGCCGCCGCAAAATCCGTTCGATGTTAACTCGAGCATTATTTCTCCTCACATGTTTAAAAATGTAATCGGAAAATATAGCACTACTTTTGCCGGGAAATGTCAACAAGATGTCCAGGAGTTTTTACTTTTTCTTATCGGTATGATTCAGGTATGTAGTGTTTTTTCTCGGTCTTTCTTTCTGTCCCTGTTATTTTGTATTATTTTTGCGTTTATATTTACTGATAAATGTTTATTGTATTATATTTGACAGTAGTTATTCATCGATACGCGTACGTACAAGTACTGCGCGCGTTTCTTCGATCGTCTATAAAGGAACAAGAAAAAACCTCATCCCCATATTGGTTTGTTTTAGCGTTCCGTGGGTTCGCTATTGCGAATGCCGTCGACATCGCGTCTAAAAATTATGTTAATCTAGTTCGTTTTATATTTAAATCTTCAGTAATATCACTTTCTTCTTCAATGTAATAACATTTCAGAGTTATTTCCGTTCCACCTGCCTAACTTTCCGCAATTACTACGTGTATCGATCGTCTCGACTTTTATCTTGTCATAGATATCCTATGTTGTAATCGGTATACGGATGGACTCAGCTTTATGTATGTATTGTATACGTGCTGTCGGAATAGATAAACGATTTATTTATATATATATATATATATATATATTATTATTATTATTATTATTATTATTATTAGCACACGCGACTTCGAGTGTGGAGCTATCATATTTGTCGGTTCGAAGATTGTTAATAAGTCCGATTCTGGCTGTACATTGCTTTCCGCATTCATTGCAGGTGTATACGTTTTCCGTATTACACATTCCGCCGATACATTGCAGTCGTTTCTGTCTTTTTTTTCTGCAGCTAGAGTCTTTTGTTTCGTTGTCAATAAGCCGTCACCTACCGTCCGTTTGCATATAGGGCGATTTTGTACGCTCGTGCCAGTAGTCGAAAGTAAATTCCACATTCGAAGAATATAAGCGGTAAGTTATCTTTGTACCTCCAACATGTCTATTCCTCATCTTTTGGCCAAAAAGCTTCTCCCTTCGGCAGCCTAATGTTGCTCATTCTTGTAACATGCAGCAATCATTTCGTGCTGTTTTTTTGTACAGTAATAGCTGAATCGACGAAATATCAGCGGGTTGCAAGCGCGATTTTATTTGATGTCCGGTCCTGCCAGCCTACATTAAGGATTGTACGTAACTGTTGATGGATACGTTCTTGTTGCATGTCTTGTAGGCTGTGTGCTACTGTGACAATCGTCTGCGTATTGAAGATCGAACACTTTTACGATAGTTCATTTTGTTACATTAGCTAAAATTTATTTATTTAATTCTAAACACCTTATTTTTATATTTAATATCGATTTCAGAGAAATTCGTCCGATCATTCTGATCCGACTCAGTGTTTTAGAGTGGTTATTGAAGATCGTTTTGAATGCGTGTCTACTTCTCAAGTTAATTACACGTACAGAGATGAATATTGTTTACCGTTGTCAGTTCCTCTAGAAGAGGCGATTAATAAAGAAGATATTGAAAATTGTTTTATGCGCAGACAATTAGCGGCTGCTCAAGGGTTAGTGTAAAAATTGCGCGTGCACATGTATATATAATTTAAATTTCTAAATAATTTCAATTTTTGCGTTTAATTAAAATAATTAACATGCTTTTTTTGCTAATAAAAAAAAAAATCCAAATAGTAATTACAGTGAAGAACCGATACGGGCTCGTATCGATTTTATGTCTTGTATCGAAGCATTCACTCAGACAGAATTGGTAGATCAATTTTATAGTACAGCTTTAAAAGGGAAAACTTGCGCCTACAAGTAAGCTTGTTAATTATTTATCCATGTATACATACGTACATGTATATATATTTATATTTATTAAATATAGTAACTGCTGTACTGCCATCAGTTTTATTTATTGTATCCAAATTACGGAATTGTACCCAAGTCTGCATGTATAATTGATACATATTAAAATATTTATTATGGCAAAGAGCGAATTTTGTAGACGCATTTATTTCACATCTTTCTCGTCTGTATTTACATTTATTAATTCTTATATATAAATATATATATATATATAATTGCCGTATTGTTCATTACTGAACATCCTCACTAGCGTCAATCTTTGGTTAGCGTTCGAGGCACTAATTGTATGTAATGTATATGCGCGCTAGTCTTTTCTGCGATAAGATTTGCTTGACGATATATATATATATATGTATGTGTGCGTGCGTGTGTTGCTCTAGCATAAAGTAAATTTTTTTATAACGATGGTTATAGGAAATAGCTTAGGGAAACGTTATACAAATTAAAAATGATGATAGGATAACGATAAAATGTGTCAGATCGATGTGTGTTTTCTAAAATTAATATCGATAAATAAAATTGTGCGTAGGCCATACTGCTGATTTTTGATCGTTTATCATTACTATCATAGCATTCGAACGTCCGTTATTAATATTATTATCTTCTATTTGTTCGAAATACTTTAAACCAAGTGGGTTTTTTTTTTTTTTAATTGAAAACATTTTATGAAATAAACGCTATTTATCGATAGAACAAAAAAGTAAAAATTAAAGTTTCGAGAAAAAAGTTTTTATTAAGGATGTTTTATGGAAGTAGTAATTTCATTTGTATCGGAAGTTTTTATTTTTTGACAAATTCATCCGACGAAGATTCCTTTTAATATAACCAGTTTGGCGCTTTTATCCTTTTTCCCCTCTTTTTTACCTTTCAGATAATTATTCATTTATCCAACTGCAGATTCATTTTTCTCTTGTCTTATTTTTGCAAACGGAACAAAACCGGCGATGCACAGCCACGTTGTTTTTATATGAATAATAAACCAAAATTAGCTAATAAATAATTAATTAATAATAAAAACTGAAATTAATTAATAAATGGTTCTTTATTAATAAAAGCCCAAATTCGTTATTAAATAATTAATTATTAATAATAAAAATATAAAGGAGTGAACCAATGTCGTCTCAGTTCAGGAGTTTATCATGCAGTATGTAAGAGAGAGGTGGATATAATTGCAATTGTATTCGCCTACGTCGTTTGAAGGGTACGCCATAAAAAGGAAGAAATATAGAATTTTCTAGTATTTCCATAATCGATGTTAGTCGTTTTGAAAATAAATTACTTTACAACATGTTCGAATAACCAGTTGCGGAGGTTGGAAAATAATTTTAAAAATGTTTATTCAGAACAACGAAGATAACTTCATTTCCGCCTGTTTTGGTTCTTCATTTGAAGAAGTATACTTTATGTCACGATTGGACACCGGTTAAGTTAGATATCGCGGTCGAAGTTCCGGATATTATAGATTTGTCCGGCGTACGTGGTTACGGTTTACAACCTGGAGAAGTATTATTGCCATCTGATTCGTCGGGTATTAAGTCGTTTTTATTTTTTTCAAATTAAAATCTCGTTTGACGATGCGTTTAATACTTACGCATATGCGTGTTATATATATGTTATTTAGTGTAACTTTATATTAACTAAAACGCTGAGTAAACTTTTTAAGTGAATCTAATCGGTAAAGATGATATAGCGCGAACGATAATGTCGAGTTGTTTTTTTTTTAATGTTTTAAACAAACAAAACAAATTTATTTAAATAAGTGAACTTTTGCAGTGTTACAACTAAATTCATCGGGCTTATTATCTTAATAAATAACCTCGGCGAATAATTTATTAAACTGCTTGAACGTAAATTAAAATTAAATTTTTTCAATAAATATATTACGTAGAAAAAGTTGAAACAAAAAATCTACACAAAATTTTTTTGCTATCCTCATCAGTGATATATATGACGTCGTCGGCATAGTCTAGTGGCTGGAGCACGGACTTTTATTATTACGGAAGGTACCAAGTTCGAATACGATCGACGACGCAAAAATTATCATCAGAAAATAAAAATATAAATAATCCTAATATTATTACTATTATCGCATGGAAGACAATGGCAAACCACTATGCAGAACACCATATGCGGGCTAATAACAATATAGTACATTACACAAAACACGCGTGGCTGCATTGTGTCGACAATAAAGCGATTACAATATCAGTTCTTCCGGATGTGTGTGTGTGTGTGTATCTATCTGCGCTAACACCATATTATGATTGCCTTGTACGCTATTTGTACAACAAAATATGTATATAGGTAAGTAGTCGCCTATTTTTGATACGGAGACGGCATTTAATGATGATATATATATGTAACAAAATAAAACAATATATAAGAACTTGCGTATTAATTCTCTAACTAGGATATCATATATGTAAGGTAACTTTTACTTATATTTTTATAATATTTATATATATGTATATAATTTATTTATTTATTAGTTCGATGTCACTATTGTCAGGTAGTTATCACCCATATATTTATTTACGTACCATGTTTAATACTCGAAATATTTCGATTCAATTCGCAGACGTATACATTTAATAATATAAATATATCTCATAATACAGAGAAATAAATAAAAGAATATTGATGACGAAAAAAAAGTTATTAACATTCTGTTCGCTATTATCATATTCGCAAGACTAATTCGTATATTTTAATTTTTTATATAATGTGGAATGTAGTGATTTTTTATAAAAAAATCAATTGAAAATTAGTTAAATCACTATTATTTATTTTCTTAAGGAAAACACAAAGCTTTTCGGCATTTACGCCATTATCAAGTGAAAAATTTTAAAAAATCACAATTTTAAAAATATAAATTAAATATAATTACTTAAAAATAAATATGTGATGGTAATTGTGAAAATATGATCCAAAAATTATGTCTGCTTCTGTCGGTCTATTTTTGATTTGTTGAAAATTAATATCAGTATATTTGTAGATTATCAGATTTTTAATATTTATTTTCATTTTATTTGTAAAATTGTGTTTTTTAAAAAAAATTTTGTGGTTGTATATTTTTATATTTTATATTTTACGTTTGGACATCATACATCGCAATAGTGAATGAAAAATTTAAAATTCCACCAGTATACAACTTTTACAGAATCAGGAAAATAATATTGAAGAAAAATTAATATAAAAAAACTAAATTAATAAACAAATATACTGATATTAATTTTCAACAAATCAAAAATAGACCGACAGAAGCAGACATCATTTTTGGATCATATTTTCACAATTACCATCACATATTTTTAAGTAATTATATTTAATTTATATTTTTAAAATTGTGATTTTTTAAAATTTTTCACTTGATAATGGCGTAAATGCCGAAAAGCTTTGTGTTTTCCTTAAGAAAATAAATAATAGTGATTTAACTAATTTTCAATTGATTTTTTTTTTTTTAATTCGTATATGATAATTAAGTTAATAATATAAATTAGGAGCATTCTTATCGCGCTATAATGATACTACTATAAAATTTAATGCTGAATATATACACTCTCACAAATATATGCATGCGTACACCAGGTTTGTTACAATATTATATATATTTTAATTATTTAGGCCGTGAAAGCGGATATAAATTATAAACTAGTGTAAACGTTTTTAATGTACAATTATGGAAAGGTATTTAAAGTAATGGAATCAATTTGAATGTTCATTATATCCATTCAAGTTATATAGTTTTTTTTTTTTTAATTTCTTAGATTCTGCTCCGACACAGATTGATTACGATATTGTGAATGGCTTGATCGATATGGGTTTCGATTTGGAGATGTGCAAACGTGCCGTTTTTTACACTAATAATTCTGGTTTGGAAAACGCTACTAACTGGTTGATGGAACATTTAGACGATCCTACAGTGGCTGATATATTTGTGGTTCCGGAGTCCGCCGATAATTCTAGTAAACGCTTGTTTCTAAGTGTCATATAGTTTTTCATTATACGTATTAGTAGTAGTAAATTTTATAGTTTTAATTTCCTATCTTCGCTGATTTTAAGTAATTAGTCGCGCCGCGTTGCACTTTGTGCAACAGTACAAATATTATTTTCAGCATTTTTTAATTACATAGATTTCAATAAGATTGTTTAAACGGTAAATTAATTTTTAGCGTAAAATATGCTAATCGTGGATATTATGTAAACAAATTTAATTTATCATACGTTATTAAATAGAAAACTAACCGGCGTTTCTATATTTTCGGAAATCGTCTGCCCGACAACAGCTTGGTTGGAAATATTTATTTTAGTTGTTTTAAACGTATTTACTATAATAAACAGATACTTTTCCCCATTTTGTCATATCGTTGGAAATAAAGTAATTTTCATGCTTATCTCCTTGATCTTCGTAATTAATATCTCCACTTAGCTCGCTTTCAGTATCACGTTGATTCGTTGTTATGTGTTCGTCTGCAGATTTGATAAATCGGATAAATTAATATTATCATTAGAATTCAAACATTCTAGTACGTCATCATGTCAAGATTAGTCCAACTTGTTTCTATATGTATAAATGAAAAGCAAGATTTTTAAAATAAAAATTATAATAATATCAGCTTTGAACATATGAAATATCAGTATTTAGTAATAAAAATATACTTATTGCAATAATATACTTAAATAATTTGTCGCGCGTTACACTTTTTGTGCAACAGACTCGATTGTTTATTTATTTATTTATTTATTTATTAATTATTATTATTATTATTTTTTTTGAAACCAATAAATCACTATTTAAATCGACACGTAAATGTGCTAAGAGTTATAATTTGTTACCGTTGTTGCAAACATTTAGTTAATATAAACTTCGAATTTATTTAGAATAAGCCAGAAAATTAAATCCTACACGAGTTTTATACATATATATATATAAAAAAAATATGAATAATATAAATATTACAGTTGAAAAAATATACGCGGATTAAACGAGTATTAAGAAAAAAGAAAGAATTGATCTTCTGATTCGCCAGATTATTTAGTGGCGGCTCGTACATAAAGGTGGAAATATCTTGAACAGCGTAAACATTGATTATGTGATAAAATAGTTAAAAGTACTAATTATTCTATGGAGATTAAATAAACGAAATAAGTGAATTTTATTTATATTTTTCGTAGAGTATATTATAAAAAGTAAAAAATCACAAAAAAAAAAAACCAAGTTCATTGAAATGCTTAATCACACGGTTGATGATTGCACGCTCTAATACAACCCGAAGAAGGCATCGGGCGTTGCATGGTGATTTTGCGCCTAATGCTACTATGGGTGTAGACATAGGGCTGTATTATAGCGACTGCTGGTTGCAATTTGTTCCGCAATTCGGATCCTTGAAGTATATATACTTGACGCGACAGAACAGGTTTTTCTCGTTGTGTTGTTCACGACACGTGAGTGCGGTTGCGTGCGCGTATTACCGGCCAAAAAACGAACGAGTGTACGACGAGTTCGAATTGGTGTTTCTTTTATTGTGTACATTTCCGCGTGTGAATTGTTTCCTATCTCCAGTTTATGTTGTTCGTATTATTACTGACCGATGTGTTAGTATACACGTAGAATTTTTTCCTTACGGATGATTTATTATTTATACGACAATTGATCGCTTTTCAGAGGATTGTTTTGTGTGAAAAAATAAGAATACTTTATTATACGTAGAGTTTATCGAATTATTTCGTTTTAGTAATTGAATAAATTTCGTACTTATTCAGGCGGAAATAAAATTTAATATATTTCGGTTTGATATTACAATTTTTCATCTTCGGATTGATAATCTAATAGTTTTTACGATTACGGTTTTAAAACGTTCTAGTATTTCTACTATTACACTTTGTTGACTTTGATATTATTAATGTTACTTTTTTTTTGCGATATTATTAATGTTATACTTTGCGATGTTGTGTGAAACAAAGAAATTGTTGTGCGTGTGTTGTTGGAGGGGAGGGGGCATGGTGTAATTGCGACCGTTAGATTTTTTAACCAGGAGCCGTTCTGCTAGAACGTTTTTTCTTTCATATATATATATTATATAAATGGCCAAAGCGACCTATGGTACAGGCCAAAAAAAAAAAAAAAAAAAATCATATATATATACTATTATAATAGATTAAATCAACAAATTCTTCATATTCGTGTCTATATTTGCATATTGTTTTAACTGAAATATTTCTATTATTTCTTAATTGTAATTTCATTAAATTTTTGTGTTTTACGTTTTATTTTTATTTTAATAAATATTAATCTGTTTTTCTTTTTTCGCCTAACGTGTCGTTAAATAGAAATTAACGATTATTTATACTATTATTATTTTTTTAAAGCTTTTGTAGCGGACGAATCGTTGGTATTGTCTATAATGAATTTGGGTTGTACACGGGAACGTGCTTTAAGAGCTTTGAAAGAAACTAACAATAACGTTGAACGCGCGGCTGATTGGGTTTTCGCAAACTCTCTTAGTTTGGATGTTGAAGATGTTAAAAAAGATGACGATTCCGACGCTGGTAGTGACGTACAGATGGGGGAAGCTAGAAGTTCCAAACAGACTGGGCCTATACGTAAGTTTTCTTTTTTTTTTTTGTTTAAATAAATGACGCATAATTAATAGCAATATATTTTTTATTTATATTAAATTTTCTGTATGTATTATATCGTAATATGCCTTAACTGCCGGATAAAGGTTATTTCCAATTTTGTTCGTCGGTTCCTATTTTTCGCTTCCTTAAATCAAGTAATTGACTGCAGTTGTTTTTTCTTCTTCTTCTTCGTGTCGGGTGAACATGAATTTCCAATAATTCAAAACATCACAATTGCATTAACTTTCAGTTTCATGACGTCTTCAAAATTGCATTTACTCAGGCACGCGCTTTACACGAAAATAAGTGAGCGATAGACTGCTCTTCGTTACACGTACATAGTGAATTTTCTGACATTCCATATTTTTTCAAATTATCGCCGGTTCCTCCAACTTGTGCCCGCAATCTATTGAGAAACTTCCATCGAGCATAGTTTTAGGTTTGTACCTACGGAAAATACCTCTGCAGGTTAATGGCTCCGTTTTCAACCCTTGACATTTTGTTTCTCAAACATTAAGTTGTGCAATTTCGGATTTGACATTAATTGCCTTAATTTGTTACCATAAAACTCTTACGGGACTTACCGAATAGCATATATCGTCTCGGTTTCTTGATTAATTTTTTTTTTTTGCCGCCGCAATACAAAGTCTTATTGCTGATGGTGCTGTTCCAGAGAGTTCTCATTTTCGCGATATGAGATGGATTCGGGCATCCTGTGATAATACGACAGCTTTCATTCAGACCAATATCCACTTATTTCGCGTGAACGGAATTATATCAGACGAGACATACGTACTCTGACGCAGAGTTGCATAATGCTAGTGTGCGGTAATCTTGAAGTGTTTCTAGTTTAGGAGACACCACTAGCTACCAACAAGTTTTCACAGTCAATTTTATTCTTCATATTTTCGCAGTGTTTTTAGTATGCGAGTGTTCTATCTGTTACACCGAGGCATTTTGGCTGGTCGGTCGATTATTTTAAAGTAGTATACGTGATAAGGCGTTTTGTCGACGTGAAAACTATTTTTATACGCTGTAAAGAACTGACGTTACGCGGTAATGATTTTAAAATAATGAGAAAATATTTATCATTAAGTGTTACCATAATAAATTTCGCGTATTATATAAAAAAAAAATTGAATACTCGCGATTTGCATTGTATATCGCAACAAAAATTATGCGTTGTTACAGTTTATCGTTTGATAGCATTCATATCGCATATGGGACCGTCGACTACTGTGGGTCATTACGTTTGTCATATTTTACGCGACAACCAGTGGGTCATTTATAATGATGAAAGAGTTGCACTATCTGAAAATCCGCCGAAAGATTTGGGTTACGTTTATTTCTTCGAAAAAATTAAGCAGTGAAAAATGTATACTACATTATATTCGATTATTGATTAGAATTTAATTTTATATTAGTACGCGCTTCTATAAACTATTAATTATTATTAGCGTTCTATATAAACAGTTAATTGAAACAATATAAAAAACATATATTCTGATTTGCGGCTTCTGTTTATTTCTGCGAAAAATTTATTTTACATCATCGAATTTCTTAGTACGATTTAATTTTACATTAGCGCCTGCTTTTAATTTGAACGTTTCGCTCAAATTACTAATAAATAATTATCTTTCGATGCGAGTATCAATTAACTGGAAAAAAAAGACAGATGCTATATTTCGTTTGTAAAATTTGATATATATATATATATATATATATATATATATATATATATATATATATATTGTTTAAAATTAAACTTTCAATGTATGTAATTTCATTTTTAAATTAAGAAAAAGACGAACCTTATTACAGGACTAGATTGTTTACCTGAAGCATGTATTAATTCCCTCCAGTAAATAATATTGTCCGCCTGAACTATTATAGTATTAAATTTTATATTTTTTAAAAGTAGTCCTCAATTTGAATCGACATTAATATCGAGAATTTTAAATTCGTTTACTTCTTGATACTTTAATTAGGAGCGAGGCAATTTATATCAGTATGATATATATTTCTTTTATTTGGAGGAAAAATGAATTTTTAAACTTTTTTGTTCACTTTTAATTGTATTTCGCGCACGATGTTTCGCATATGATACGTATATAATCTAAAATTATGTATACGCAACACACACTACACGTACACATTCATATAAACACATACACACTTTATTTTCTACACATTTATTTTACGTATATTATTCGTAATATAGAATGCTTTATAAACCGAGTTAATGTATACATTTATACGCGATGAAAGAAATAAATTCATTTTAAACGATTTCGACTTTGGTAGAACGTACACGCAACAGAAGACTGGAACGCAAATGACCGCGTGATATGTTGAACTTTTGCGATTAATTAAATTATTATCGCTACCGGGAGAGTAACGCTGCTTCCTACTTTAACGATAAGCTACGAATTAATCAGCGAATATTCTATAAATAGTTACGCGTGAGAAAAGGGGAAAAACAAATTTTATGTTACGCCTGTAGCGGTAGTAGTAGTAGCAGCAGCAGCAGGTCTGGCATAATTGAGGATAAATTGCAAAGCCTACAAAGTTAAAAGCCACTTATCCTATGTTTTTTTTATTAGAAACTCGAATGCGGTAGATGCATTCATCTACTCATGTACAGAACGTTAAATACGAATAGGAGCATAATCAATCGCATGCTTACGAGAAAGCGCTCGATAAATCATTAAAAAAGTGATCGAAATTTTAAAGAAATAAAATATAGACGATAAAGATATTAGAATAATTAAGAATTTGTGCTGAAACCAACGCGCGAATATAAAGATCAATACGAAATATTCTAAAGACAAATGCAGTATTGAGAGAGGGGTGAGACAAGGAATGACCCCTGTCATCAAGATTATACAGCATTTATGCAGATGGGATTATGAGAGAAGCGCGAATTACTAACATAGGCCTGAAGATAAATGGCGGAATAATAAATGAAATAAGCTATGCAGATGACAAAGTGATAATAAAGTGAAACACAGATGCAAAAAATTCGGAACCGAATAAATAGCGCCGGATTAAAATCTAATGTGAAAAATTAATACTGATATAAAACAAAGGCGATGGAATTTACAATAAGCGATAACAATAATGTAAATATATAAATATAAGAACACAGAAACTGGAAGAAGTGAATGAATATAAATACTTAGGAGTTCTAATAAGTAACGATGGCAGAGATATAAAAGAAATAAGAACAAGAATTGATATGGCGTAGAACGCATTTATAAATCTGAGCTGAGTGCTCGTTAATCCAAAGATGAACCTAAATCTGCGAAAAAGGATAATGCGGTGCTATGTATGTGCTGAAATATTCATGCGAGGCATGGACCATGAGCGTCGCGTGTGAAAGAAAAATATCCGCATTTGAAATGTGGTGTTATCGAAAACTGTTAAAAATATCATGGACCGATCGTGTGTACCGAATGAGACAGTACTTGTTAGTATAGGGGGGAAAAAAGTTTTAATTGAAGTTGTTAAAAGAAGAAAATTAAAATGCATATCGAAAAGTATAGATGTACGTAATCTCTTGCCTCAAGAGACGAGACCACAACGCTGATGATGATTATATATATATATATATATATATATATATATATATATATATATAATATACGGCTCACACTAACAGCTAATAACAATTAAAATGCGAACACCGAGAAGTAAATAATTGAATACAAGTATACAACTGAATTGAATCGCAACAAAAAATTGACAAAGATGTTAAATTTTTAAGTGTATATATTAGGACGTTTAATGGCTAGCTCTTTTGTCTAGCGTGGTGATCACATTCACTGTGCTTGATCTCGCGTCGTGGATGTCAATTTATAACGTTCTCTACGTTCGACGTACTCACAGATTATGAGGCTCGTATCAGAGCCTAATAGAGTAATTTTTAAAAGATCGCGGTCGCCAGTACAGAATAATGTACAGATTTAACTACTGTTGTGGTTGGTATAATTTATTTTATAATTTTAACTTAAAATCAAATAAGACCGTTATTTAAATTACGCTTCTGTTTTATTTTTTTATTTATTTATTATTTTTTTCTTTTATTGTGAAATTTCGAGGTGATCTGAAAATTTAAACTTGTTCTAAAAAACAATTTGACGTGATTAAAAATTTGACGTAATCTAAAATTTCCACGTGTAGAACAAACAACTATCGATATTATGATCTCGTGATGTAATCTTTTCCTTTTTATTATGCGTTTATTATTATTAGGCTTTTAACAAAACAAAATACTACATTCAATATATGGTTTCTTACACGTACGGACATATAACAAAAAACAACACAAACAATATTCACATGAATCCATTCTATTATATATATATATACAGCGACGTAGTCAGATTTTTAAAAAAAAATTTGTGTTCGTATATTTTTATATTTTATATTTTACTTTTGGACATCATACATCGCAACAGTAAATGAAAAATTTAAAATCCCACCAGTATACAACTTTAACAGAATCCGGAAAATAATATTGAAGAAAAAATATAAAAAAACAAAATTAATAAACAAATATATTGATGTTAAATTTCAACAATTCACCATCAAATATTTTTAAGTAATTATATTTAATTTATATTTTTAAAATTATGATTATTTAAAAATGTTTCACTTGATAATGGCGTAAATGCCGAAAAGCTTTGGGTTTTCTATAAGAAAATAAATATTAGTGATTTAACTAATTTTCAATTGATTTTTTATAAAAAAATCACTACATTCCACATTATATAAAAAATTAAAGTATAAAAGAAGTTTAAAAAACGAAATTAATTGCGAGTGCGCAGTTATGAGATCAGACCGGAGTACGTTTGATAACAAATAGAACAGCTGCAGAGGGCGAACATTTTAGCAGAGTTAATTTTTTTTTTCTATTTTCAACGAGGGAATCAGAATTTCTGATACGGTTGGCTTCTCATTCCAGTTTATATTTTCTTCTTTTACCTCTTTCGTCCATATTTTCCCAGTTACTTCTTTAAAACCCGGAATTTTCTGTTTTTTCTCTTAAATATTTATTTATTTCGACTTTCTGATTCTATCTTAATTTCGATGTAGTCTAATTCGTATATTTCTATTTTTCGTATAGTTTACGTTAGTATTACTGATATTCTTTTAAGTAAGATGATCGTATATATTCGTTTATTTTTTCTTAATACGAACAAAAGCGTCGTCTACCTAAATCAAACCTTCTACTACAATATTCGTATTTACTATAATGATAACGAACTGACTTTCTGTTCATCTAGGTGGACAATACCCTATTATAGTAAAACTTCATTTAACCGTCACTCTCTGTTATACGTCACTGGTACAGCAACTACGGTTAATGATCTGAATCGTTATTGACGAAATCACGAAGCTCTGCGATGACGATCTGCTTAACAATGACACACTAATAACTGTAGAAGTAACAGATTGGATAGAGTTTGAAATTATGACTTTTTATGTGATGTTTAGCAGTCTAATAATGGTGAAATTGTCGACCGTGATGAAGAATCAGAATGCAGCGAAAACTCAACAATTATCTATTCAGAAGCTGAAACAATGTTAACAAAGTGCATCGATTGATTTGAAACAATAGGAGGCGCGAACTGTACACAGATCCTACATCTAAAAAAATAAATACCCAACACTGCCATAAAGAGAAACTTCGAGTTACAAAGAAACAGGGAAAAATCGTTTTTTTTTTTTAAAGATTTAAACAATTTGATGTAGATAAAATTTTCCTAGGGTTATTATGTTAACTCTACATTTCTAAATAAAAATTCAGTACTCTCTAAATGTTATTCAAACATATTTTTAAAAAATTTCTTTCCTAAATGATTTACAATCTGGTATGGTACTATATATGTTGTAGCGGAATTTCCGTTATCCGTCACCAAGGTGATTATAAAAAAGGTTGTCTCAATCAACGGTGTTTGTAGTACGAAATAAGAGTAAACATCTTGTTTTGTGACGTTCTGTGCGATCCAAATGGATTCGGACCATTCATGCGGTCAGTCATCATAGCGTTTCATACAGTTGGTTGTGCCCTTTGAATTGCCCCTTATATGTGTTATTATTTATTTATTTTTTTAGTCAGATTCTGGTATATTTATATTTCTTTATATGTACGCAGTTATTTATTTAGCTATACATCAATACGCAGAAGTTAACTTTTCCGTTTTTTATTAATTTCATAAATTGAGCGTTTAATTTTGTATCATTTATATCGATAGTTTCTCATTATTTTCCGACTAAAAAGTATAGCATCATCCCTTAGCTAGGATTAACATACAACTATCATGCCAGGGCAACGTTGTATAGTCGGCACTTGTAATAATAGCGCGGTTAAAACTGATGGAATCACTCGTTTCCTTAAAATTCTGAAATTAAAAACCGATGGGTTAATTTATGTAAACGAAGTGGCAATTGGAATCCAAATTTGTGCCGTATTTGTTCGGTTCGTTTTTCAGATACTGACTACGAACGCGATTTAAAATCCGAATAAATTTACCCCACCTATTAAAGAAAGATTCAGTTCCGCCATTAAAATTATCAAATAATATATCAAAAACTTTATAATTAACGATATTCTAATTGAATTTTTTTTCCCCCTATACCTAGGTAGTGCTATCAATAGTGAGTATGATATTTGCAGTTACTTGAGCGGTACTTCTTCCGTTGAAGGTGGCCTAGAATGTACAAAGTGGATTTATTTGATCAAGTCCAATGGTTTAACCCTCTGCAATCTTCGCAGCTCTGATGAGTTATCCAGCAAATCGACTGCTGTACAGTTAGGCTGATCATGTAACATCGTTGCATATTTTATTGCTTCCGGTTTTATCACATCAGTAACATATGGAACATGTAGGTCACGATGTAAAGTTTTATATGATACAAACCACGGTGCATTTGCAATGGTTCGTAGAATTTTATTCCGGAATCGCTGCATTATATTTGTCCTAGCACTGCAGCCCCATATTTGACACCCGTGTCTCCAAACAGGAGCATTTGTTTATATATGGTAATTTTATTATCCAAATGTAGCTTTGATTTTCTACCTATTAGCCAATACATTTGGCGAACTTTCATATTTAATTCATTGTTTTTAGTTTGAATATGTTTTTTCCACGTTAACTTGCTATCTAGATGCGTACCAAGATATCTTGCACTATCGCTTATCGATTGATGGTAATGCTTTTAGGTATAATTTTTCTATTGGTAAAAATTACTCGTTCGGATTTGTTTTCATTGATCTCTTTATTCGCCATTGTTCGCCCCATGTTGTTACTTCATTTAATGAGCTTTGAAGGTAATAGCTTTCTCTGGGCAATCGCAAAGTATAGCAGTATCATCTGCGAAGGTGGCTACCAAGCTTTTATCAGATACTGGAAGATCTGCTGTATACATTAAGTAGAGGAACGGTCCTAACACATTTCCTTGTGGGACTCCAGCAAGTATGGGTTGTATGTTTCGATACCTCATCTCCAATTTAATCTGAAAATATCTTTCTTTTACAAATGAGCTAAGTAATTTGTAGTACTGATATGGCAATACCATTCGCAGTTTATGCAGTAGATCTTTGTGCCATACATTGTCAAAAGCCTGGCTGGCGTCTAGGAATACCGAATCGCATACTTTCTTTTCCTCGTAAACTACACTTTCTATTCTTTTAACCACTCGATGAACTTGCTGGATAGTAGAATGCTTGGTTCTAAAACCATGTTGATGATCTGGGAGGTATTGTTTATTTTCTAGAATTTCATTTAATCTTTCCGATATCATAAAAAAGTTTAGAAATTATAGGTAACAGGTCGATCGGTCTGTGTGAGGTCATTTCTGTAAGAGGTCTGCCTGTTTTCTTTTTTAACACCATTATCTGCGAAAACTTGAGCTGCACAGGATAGTATGTAAGTCGTAGCATTAAATGAGTGGATCTCTATTTGTTTGCCATCGCTTCCTTAATTCCTTTTTTTAAATACCTAATTTAGTATTTCTGTTTGGTAGGACGGCAAAATATTAATTCCTCGGGAATCTGTAGAAACAGATAATACACAAGAAGAAACTGCTAGTTTATATAAGCAAATTGATGGATGAAAAAAAAATGTGTACTTTGTATATGAGAAAATTGTTAAAACGGACTCAAATAAAAAAATTAAGACGTCGTTTATACATGACAGAAAAATGTAAAAACTCGGTTAACGAAAACCAAAAATTTAATTAATCAAAACGGACAATTTTTAAAAATAAATCTGCCGAATTTATTTTATAAAAGAAGCGAGTAAACTGAAGTACTGAAGAAATTTCTACTACTTTTACGATTTTATACTTTATAGCAGAAACTGCTACGTATATACTTAAGAGTTTGAATTTTCCTTTACCGGGAATTTTATCACTGCAGCGATGGGCATCTAGAATAAATTTCAGATCTGGTATGACTGATGGCATCAACATGATGAAAATTGGAGGTCATCAAATTGAGGAAAGAACTCGTTTGACAGTTTTTTGACGAAATGAAGGTTAATGTTACGAAGGCAAGGGACTTGTTTGGTAAATGGAAACGACCAGTACATGTGGATTTCGATAAATGCATGACTTCAGAAATATTAAACACGATAATAAGTAAATTAAACGCTGCACGATATAGCGACAACTTGAGTCTCAGACTGCGGTGGAGACTATGGAAAAGTTGGTATTGTTAATGATGCAAGAAATAATAGAGAACACGATAATGAAATCTTCATGGAATTTTTGCCAACTGATAAAACCAATAAAAATATTAAGACTGATCTTCGCGAAGAAGGATTAAATTACCTCTTTGGATAGGTGGCTTCTTCCTCTTGGATTCAAAACTTATCATGTGGAGGTTTATATCTAAAAATCGGATAAAACGGGGAAAATTATTAGAAGATAAATTTTTTTAAGTTATTACGGCATTGATAGTATACAAAAAGAAGAGGGTGTAATAAATAGCCTTGTTAAGAAACTGTTCAATGAAATTCCTACAATTCCAGAAAAAATTTCACATGGCCAATAAAGCAGAAGACGTATAATTAAATCAAACGTGGCAGATATATTTGAACAGAAAAAACTGGAGAAAAAGACAAAAAAAATTTAATTAAGGTAAGTGGAAATTACATCTATTTTTTACCTATATTTTATTTGATGCAATTAAAATCACAATAGTATGCCAATAAACTCGATTAAAAAATTAAAAAAAAAACAAAACAAACAAAAACAACCGACTAGATAGAAAAATAATTATTATACTAATGCGCATACCGTGTAAAGCGGATAGTTTGGTTCGGGTCGTATAGTTTTACATCACAAGAGAAACTAGTTTTTGTCCCCTGATTGAGACTAATACTACATACACCTTGACCGGTCACAGGTCCGGTCCTGAGGGTGACGGATAAAAAATGTTCTACTGTATATTAACTTTAAATAGAACTGCGCTCAACGGCTGTTATTTTAGCTATGTTAAATTAAAACCGGTACCAGAAATCCAGATACGCGTTCCTCCTTTCCGTTACATTTTAAGAGTATTAACACGATGTTTACTATCTCTGGGACACTATGTTCCTTTAACACCTATTTTACAGTATATCTTTGCGTAAATCATGAACACATACCACAGTGTTCCAGTAATTTAAAATTCTTAAGATAATCTTCATCTCGCGCTATTCTATATGGCCGTAATGATAAACTTAAAGAAAAAAATTCATTGACGATGTGAATTTTTTTAATCGGAAAAAAAAAAAATAAAAACGATCAAAACAATCGCGTAATTAACCGGATATGCTTTCTATAACGTCATCGCGAAAATAACACGAAGGCAAATTCACATGGTTGTACTAAAGAAATTGATCGTATATGAATTTTTATAAAAATAATTTTAATTTTATTAATCGTTGTTTCAAATAACGGTTTTTCCTAAATCACGTTTATAGGTTTTATTTAAAATTTACACGTTGTTCATTTCTTAATCGATCAAGGGACGTACTGACGTCGTAATATGACTTTTGCACGATAAATTGTATAGAGAGTCGATAATTTAACGTACAAGACGTTTTGTTCTCGCGTCCTGTCCACTTGCTGATTTTTTTTTTTAAATATCTTAAAATGTTTAAGTAGATATCTTACACGAACGTACAAAATCTAAAATAAAATTCGTAGTACGAATGAAGTAATACATTAAAAATAGTGTGCGTGTAACGTACGTGTTATATAGGTTAATATCATCATTGTATTGTAAATTTTATATTTAGCTAGAATTCAATATTTATAACACAGATGCCCCCGCGTATACTATGTTGTACGGAGTGGGGTGCCACTGCCTTTTCCGTGGTTAAGTAAATATCGATGAAAACAATGTGGCGAGTTAGTTTCAAACCCGTTGACAGTCGGCAATTCTCGCAATTATGCCACCGCGACATATATAATTAATATGCGGCGTACATTATGCTTGGTAAGTTAAATAATCATCTCATTATATAATGGAACATAAAGCCCGAATGAAATTGTCTCTCGTTAAAAGAAAAAAATCGCATTATTTATTTAAATTCGAATGAATGGAATTTATTCAAACGGAACATAAATCACACACGCAATATATATTATATACTAAATAAAATATATATTATATATTAAATATATATAAATTTATTTTATTTAAAAACTAACGGTGTCGGGTCAAATTAAAATTTTACAGTAAATTTTCACGTATTTGCCACTGTCGTTTTAATTCAGCAAGTTTCTCTCGTTGACGATTTTTAACTCTGGCTCGTTTTTCATCGATACGTTTCTTCTGCGCTGTCACAGAACTCGTCCCATTCGTCATCACGTCTAATTTATCGATTAGTATTTCTCTAGCTCGTTGGCGGTTAATTTCTAAGTAACGTGTCTCGTGACATTTAACCCGTAAACCTTAAAAAAAAACAACAACTTTATTATACAATATTTTTACCAAGTTAACCCTTTCGGCCGCAGTGGTTTCACTGAGAACCTTTTAAAATTTTTCTCGCAAAGGTTGTTCCACTAGTTTTGAACCCATCTTAATTATAATCGCTACAGAACTATCTGTACTAATAGAAAAAACTTCATTTTCTTAAATAGTTGTAATTTACAATGAAATATACAGCGCAAAATATTGGAATTTTTATAATTTTAATGTTTTTTTTTTTCGGAGGTTATTTTTTGGTAATTTTTCATTTTACACGTTTATAAGTATTTTTTCATTATTATGTAATAACGTAAAGGTAAGTTTATAATTTTGTAATGCACACTTTATTTTTGAAATATTAGTGATATATAATGTTTTTTTTTTTTTTTTTTAATTTGTTTTCCGGCGAGAGGTAATGGAATTTCATTTTATTTTGGAGATATTTATCAATTTTGATGAAGAATTTTTCAAAATCTGTCTTATAAATAAAATTTATTGTACATAAATCTAAAATTGAAATTACGTCTGGCTAGTGAAATATTAAACGTTGAATATATTGGAAAGTAGTGATTTTATTAATTAATAATAAACCAAACAAAATATAACACAATTACTAAAAGTTTTTTAATCGCGAAGCTTTTCGACAGTTTTTTCAAGCACGCACCAAAATTATTACATCTTTTTTATATATATTTATAAAAAAGATGTAACGTGCTTGAAAATTAACTGTCGAAAAGCTTCGCGATTAAAAAATGTTAGTGATTGTGTTATATTTTGTTTGGTTTATGATTTGTTAACCGCATCGACACTCGAAATATTCAGTTCAATTTTGATGGAAAAAATTTATATATATATATATATATATATTTAAATAAATTCGACCATCATTTATTAATAATATATAATTTTATATTAATAAAAAGCGCCATGAATTACCCGTTGGTACATGCAATAATACGCAGCAATTATTCGTTTTATTGACGGCTTGACCTCCTGGTCCACTACCACGGACGAACTGTTCTGATAAATCTTTTTCATTTAAAACCGGTACCTTAGAATAATCTATGTCGTATTTTCGACGCAAGATATTTGAAACGGAAGTGTGAAAATGACTAAAACAAATCTTAGAATATACTGACGGAAAGCGATTATAATTGAAGAAAATTTTGATAAAAAATGTCATTTTGAAGGAGTTCTACTATTTAAACTATGCGCTTATTCTTCAGCAAAGTAATTCCTTTCTGTAATCAAAGCATAAATAGTAGCGATTAATTACGTTATATTATTATATATATATATATATATATGTACAAACGCGTATACAAATAAGATAAAAATATGCTACACGAAAATGTTTTTATTATGATAACAAGAAAAAGTAAATCTATACAATGTACGTTTCTATAAATGAACAAAACGCGAATGTTTAGTTATATAATTCATAAAGATAAAATGTAGTTCATTCCTTGTAATATATTAAAAAAATATTTTCATAATGTAACAACAACGTATATATTTCAACAACATAATGTAAAATAGTAACTACATCGATCTGTACGATGAAATAAATTAACAGTTCGACTTAAATAAATACATAATTTTGATGGATGGTTATCCTTATTAAAGATAGTTTCTCGAAATGCAAAATACCGACGAAATTATTAAAGAAGTTAGCAAAATCATTATGTTTCATAAATAAACTAACTGAGGCAGAATAAATGTGAATCATTATTAAAGTCGAAATACATTAAATATATTCTACATTTATTACAAAAAATAAGAACATTTAATTATTTATTATAACAAAACAATGTTAAGGGCAATTTAGCTTCTTCCGTATGTTTATATAGATATCGGAAGAAAAAAAATCTGACGGAAGAGAAAAAAAAAGTTAAGTTAAAAAATTGGTACCGTACTAAACTCGTGATGAAATATAATTGAAAAATTGGTTTATATACATAATATTCAGGTAAATATAATTTATATCGAATATTCAGTTTAGAAAATCAAATAGAAATATATACTTACGCTATATTGGAAATCAATATCAGCAGGATTTTCTAACAGTTTATTCTGTTTGAATTCATTTCTAATCATATTAAGGAAATACTGTTTATCCGTTAATTGTAAACTTTTACCGTATCGTAGTAAATCTCTATACAATAGTAAAGCTTTTCGAGATGTGCTGCCAATATGCATTCCTTTATAAAATACGTAAAAAAATTCAATTACCGCCTATTTAAATAAGTTACATAATTTTCAATTTTACACGATAACGGGAAAATTATATATATGTATGTATATACATATATTACAATAATAATTTTACATTTGTGTCTCCAAAATTATTATACTAAATATTTATTACTGCGAATGTTTGTTACATTAATACAATAAAATTGTAAGAAAAATATTGCATCATGCTATTTTTTTTTTTTTTTTAAATCACTTTAATAAACTAAATATACATTAAAACGATCACATTTTTAAAAACGTGATTTTGGGTCGTTATTATAAAACAATCAATTTACAACAGTGGTTATCAAGTTCTAACTTATACAAACAGCAATAAAATTATCCGATTTAAGAAACATATTCTCTAATTTTGATAACTTATAAAAGCAGAACAATGTCAAGTTACATATTAATGTTTCCTTACAGAATTGGATTAAAACTGATTATTTTTAACTACAACATTATTTAAATAACTTTATTATCGCAAAATTTAAATACTCGACAATTATGTATAGTAAAGAACCATTTTATTAGCAAATAGCAATTAAGTTTAAACCAATTTTACAATCGGCTGTTTTAAATAAATCGTCATGTAAAATGAATGATTTGATTTACAAATTATTAATACAAATTATAATGTATTGTGTAATTTAATATTAACATTGCCACACTTACCTAGATTGAAAGTTATGATGTTTTTATGAATAATTTTAAATTAAAAATGAACGAATAATACAATTTTTTCTAATTGTAATAGAAAATGTAATTCAACATTCAACTGACCTTTAAACCGCAAATTGTAACACGAAACCACGAAACCACGATGTACAATTATTTAGCTTTTAGTCTTGACCTATTTTTCGCAGCTAACATTAATAGAAATTACATTATCAACGTTTTAAAAATGTATACACACAGTTTTTATGAAACTATTTTTATAAATTGTATTAAATATCAAGGGAAATACATACATTTTAAAACTTTATTCACGTAAAATTGTGATATATTTTGAGCGAATTACAAAAATGTTTATTTAGGTGCTTTCAAATCACTTTCGCAATTATAGATTTATTTTCAACAATTTATAGTCGTACATTTCTAAAAAATGTTTTTTTTCTAAGAACTATAAGATTGAGGAAGTGGGATTCTTCGATAAGATCATTTGGAGGAAAATAAAAGGAACAAAGGGTAAATGGTTGTTTCATTGGCACCCGTACACATACTAGTTGAAGTTCTGGAAAAGAATGTTGTTTCGGATTGCCAATAGCACTCCACCATGTGCATGTTGCCCAGAGGGAGGAGAAGATTTAATGATATTATAGGACGGAAGATAGGGGTTTTGATTGTGATTTAGATGAGTTTCTTAGAGACAAATGATGACCGGTTGATAAGTGGCGATAAGAAGTTTGAGTTCTTCAAGGCGGGTATAGAAGCCTCTACAGTTCCAGTTAAGAATTAATGTATTTATTGTGTTTCTTGGGCTGAAAGAGCTTTGGTTATTTTTGTGAATTGTAATTTGACACTTCTATTTTTTACTAAAGGATAACAATCCTTAAGCAAACCAACGAGGGCCTACAACATCTGGAGTATAGTCCTTTGCTATTTCTAAGGGATTGCTGTGTTTTATTTTACACATGTCATAGAAAAGAGATAGATTGGAGAGCGAGAGGACTGGGTTTTTATTTGATTCAAAGTATGATTCCAAAGGTTTAAAAATTGTTTTTAGAGATCGATCAGATTCTTGGTCTGATGATAAATCGCCCTCTGAAGGAGCCATTGACGTGTCAGATGATTTATAAATTCTCTTTTTCTGGTTCTGAACGGATGTTTTTTGATATTACTATTTGCGAGAGAATCAGTAGAGTTCAGCGAGGCAACTGATCGAGGTCTTTTAGTTTGCTTTGGAAAGTTATCGGGCCTTTCCTCAGCTGTAGGAAGGGGAGGAAATCCTTCTTGTTGCAAGTCATTATTATGATATACAGGAGGATCTTTGTAAATTGGCGTTTTGGAAGTTTGCGGATCATGCTGTTCTGGAGTGAGGTATTCGGTGATAGAACTGGAATTTGTGGTCTCACTACAGTCATCTGCTTTGTGTCTGGATGAGTTGCACTTGAAGTAAATAAGATCGTCAACTGACAAAAAATATCCTGAAGCTTTTGTCGGAGTTTAGAGTGAAATTTTGATTTCATCGAAGTTAGAGATATAAACTTGACGTCTCCAACTTATAATGTGACCGAATTCATTTTCAGAAGTTTTTATCTGGAGTAGAGAAATTTGAGATGACAATTTCATGTTAAGATTTGATGTCAGATATTTCTGAAGTACGTCGTTCGTAATTGTTGGTGACACATTGGATAGCATTATTTTTGTAGTTGGTGTTCATATTTTGCTTATAAGTCTATAGTTTAGTTTTCTTTATTTTGGCTGGTAAATGATAGTGTTTTTTAAATATATTTTTAATGGCCCGGAAAATGCATGTTTTGATGTAAACGACATTGGCTCAATTGCTGATGTTGTGTTCAAATGCATGTAGAAGAAATGAGTGTATGCTCAAAAATAGACTGGTTTTAACTGTGACGAATACTAGGAATAAAAGTGTAGTTTGCGCTTAAACGAATGTTAATGTGATATTTATTTTAAACCCCTGCTATATTTTTAAATATCTGTAGTTTGTACGCCTAATACACAAAAATTATGAACTTACATTCTACTTTAAAAAAATATAAAACTAATCAAGTCATTATTAATAAATCAATAATTTCTACATAATTACCTGTATTAAGTTATTTTTCAGACATGATGCCCACAAAATATGGTCTAGCTTTGAGAGAAAAACCCCTTAACATCGATTAAACGTTTCAAAACTATTCGATTTTCTTTAACATTTTTATTCTGTAACGAATAAGTTACTTTTTTATGATTGTCTAGTTCATGACCGATCTGTTTTACCAAATGTTAATTGCAGAAAACATTTTATGTGGCTTATTGTTTTTTGATGTCAGGAGGTAGCCGATGACAAAAGTACTTAAATTTCTAATTCAGTTTAATTCCATTATCGGTCGAAAATAAGACAGCAAATCAAAATAACTTATTTAATGTGTCCAACCCCATAAGCCGGGCAAGAATCGTATGATTAGAATTAGTGTATATTCTTTATCATTTCTTTATGTTACTTTTAAATTGTCTAATTTAGGCGATAATCTGCTATTCTGTATGATAATTTTTTCATAAACAGATTTGCTAATAAGTTTATAATAACTGCAACTTCTAAATTATCATTTGTACTCATGATAACAGGAAAAAAAAACTGGTAAAAATGAAACGTTAAAAAATGTATGAGAACAAAATAAATGAAAAAAGCGAATTAAAAATGACTGGTTAATATATTTATACATACATACATATATATATATATATAGAAAGCATATCCGCCGGGGTACATAGTACCTAGGGCCACAGATGGCGGATAGTGGAATGACCTACAGATATGCAGGTTAGCTGCGAATAAGGCGTTAGCCAAATAAGCAGTAGTGGATCAAGAACGGCTACTGGTGGAAAGTCTGAAGCAGACGATTCCAGTAGTGGCAGGAAGGGGGACAGACTGGGGACGGTCTTCAAAACTCTGTTTTCCTAACACTGCCTACTAACCCTTCTGTATAAATGTCTCACTTGCCATCGTAATGACAAACTGCTGCCTTGTAGTTAGGGTTTCTACTCAAAGGCTGAGATAATCCTCAAAAAAATCCGATAGAAGGAAACGGGAAACCACCAGCTTAAATTTCCTGGTATAAAAATATGACACGTGAAAGATCCGGGATTTATGCTGCACCCATAGGGCACACTTAAAACAACAGGTAATGGGCGATCTTGCGCAGTAATGCGAAAGGATTCGAGTTCCCCTGTGCCAACTGTGGTGTAGAACTCTTCAGGAGGGAACACACATGCATCGGGACGACAACTTTTTGAAACATACAGAATCGGAACATGGAACGTAAGATTAATGAAGTTAGGATAATTAGCAAACCTAAAACAAGAAATGGAAAGAATGAATGTAGACATTCTCGGAGTAAGTGAAGTAAAATAGAAAGTGGAGTAGATTTATATATAATGGCGCTACCAACTTGGATTTCTGTTTAACAAACGTGTGGCAAATAAAGTTAAAAGCATTTTTCGATATAATGAAAGAATCATTTTTATAAAAATTGAATCGGAATCTAAAGATTTAATTCTAATACAAGTGTATTTGCCAACGAGCGCACATACACATGGAGAAATTGAAGAAGTATATCGACAAATTGAAGAAATATTACTGGATATGGATAATAAAGATAACCTAGTGATTTTGGGAGATTGGAACGCGGTAGTTGGAGAATTAATGGGGTAGTAAGCAAATTCGGGGACGCGGAAAACGAAACAAAAGAGGAGAACGTCTAGTAGATTTTTGCATCTGTCATGATTTAATGTAATAACTAACACAATATTCGACCAGCCAAAAAGAAGAAGATATACACTCGGACAGCTTCTAATAAAATCGAAATCTAATATGCTAGTACGCAATAGATATCGCAATAAACTGAAGAACTGTAAAATTTACCCAGGTGTGGATGCAGAATCGGATCATATTCCAGTAATAATGACTACTTAATTACGTATGAAAAAAAGAAAATGATTAACATCGTGTATACGGCGGAATATAAATAAAATTAAAAAAACAACCGAAAGTTTCAAAAAAGTCTTTATGGAAGAAACTGATGAAGCACTTTATGGAAGAAACTGATGAAGCAATTAATAAATGCTTTCTGTTAACATAGACGAGATCGAAAATAATTGCAGAAGAACAAATCGGCAAAGCAAGAAAAATAATTTATAAGACACGGGGGGATAACTTTGAATGTTTTCCTCTTTCCGAACACATTTCGGATAATGGCGAGTTGATCATCTTTATAATTAATGCAAAAACATTACACAAAACAATAAAAGAGTCCGATAAGCACCGACTGTATGGTTTTTTTTTTCGCAGGTCTAACGATACTGAATAATTTATTACATCGAAATTGAGCCGAATCGAGCGTAAAACGCAAAACCAATTATAGCGAGTCTCCGTTAAAACTCGTTCATACTGATATATGTTAAAATTTTTTACATGATTTACATTCATTTTATAATGTTCTATTTATTAAATATGCTAAAGAAGGAAGTTGAACAACACTGTTTTTAAAAAAATATATTAGCACGATAAAAATTAAATTTGATGGAAACATAAAAAAAGATTATGAAAAGTAATAAGTAAATCGTGAAATAAATCATACGAAGAACATGGCATACCGAAAACTTTATTATACAGTTCTTACGGGTAATGGAAAGGATGATGGAGTGAATTGTACTATATTACAAAAAGAAAAGGAAAAACCCAACAAAAAACAGGTAATTTATTAATCCGACATAAATGAGGAATGATGTATTGTACAGAGCAGTCTATTTAGTAAATCGCTTACCAACGAGGGAAATTAGATGGTTTCTACAATTTTATGGTAAAAAACAAAAATTTATTTGGATATTTAGCTTAAAGTTTTCTAGCCAACATCCATTTAATTCGTCAGTAAGGTAAATGGGTACTAGGAGAGAGCAAAGAAGGCGGGTAAGGCAATTTCGTATGAACTTGCTTAGGAACCGTATCGACATTCAAGTTTACGGGATTTTACATTTAAATATAATTGATATATATATATATATATATATATATATATATATATATATATATATATAAAGTATCTCATTAATTGTAATTTTATTCGTTTATTAATTAATTATTAACATCTTTCTAAAAAAAAAGCATTTTATTTAAAAACATTTTTCTAATAAAAACCGGATACTTATCGAGAAAAAATTAAATATTAAAACGCGACTAATACGCAGTTTACCGTCTGGTAGATAAACGAAATTATAATATAATTGAGATTTAGTATTATCATCTACAAAAACGTAAAAGTATAAAATAATATAAAAAGAGAAACAGCGCACTTCGACGACTGTCGAGAAATTAAATTCGCCTCTACAGTAAATTAAAAATAAATATAATAATTATTTTAAAAACACATATTCGTTTTTGTATTTTTTATGTACTTTTTTAAACTCGACAAAATGAGTTATATTAAAAAAAAAATTCTTTCTAAACGAATATATATATATATATATATATATATATATATATATATATATATATATATATATATATATATATATAATATATATATATATAATTAGGAATAACGATAATAATATTATTGTCAGTCGAAAATATAAATAATTTGCTAAAATATTAACGATTTTTATCGCCATGAAACGGTATTGATATATTATTACATGTTAATATTACACGTTAATTCAAATCATACATTCGTATACAGGCACGCACACATACATATTTATATGTAAACAGTGGCGGCGGTTGAGAGATTGAAATTGTATATTTATTATGTTTTTTTTTTTTTTTTTTTAAATTTATAACTAGTCACATTGTTCGTTGTTTTTCTTCAAGGGTGCAATTTAGCTAAAAATAACATTAACCCATTTTTCAGTTACAATGCATATACGGTACATAAACTTCTAACGAAATATTTTTATAATAAGAGATATTTTGTTGATAAGAAAAAGTTTCGATTCTAGAAATATTCATAAACGCGTTAAAAATTATCTAGCCATCTAAAAGCCGATATTATTACACTTTATATTTTATAAACCGAAACAAAATATAACACCGTTTAATCGCTAAAAGTTTTCTATCGCGAAGCTTTTCGACAGTTATTTTCAAGCACGTGCAATAAATATTACATCTTTTTTTTTTTTTTCTACATATAAATTACCAGACATGTTTATATAACGACAACTTAAAATTTGATATACATATTTCACTAGCCGGGCGTAATTTCAATTTTAGATTTATTGACGATAAATTTTATTTATAAAACAGATTTTGAAAAATAATTCTTCATCAAAATTGATATATATATTATATATATATATATATATATATATATATATATATATATATATATATATATATATATATATAAACCGGGTTCAGGTTCCATTAAATGTTGAATATATGTAAAAGAAAAAAAGATGTAATATTTAACGCGCGTGCTTGAAAATAACTGTCGAAAAGCTTCGCGATAGAAAACTTTTAGCGATTAAACGGTGTTATATTTTGTTTGGTTTATAATTCATAAAATCACCTACTCTCCGATATATTCGACACTTTATATTTTAACCCGTTAAATGCGCAGCCTTTAAATAAATATATATTAAATAAATATGTTAACACGGGAATATAGAGCGATCTAACGGCGCGCAATAAACACGAATGAAATGTATAAATCGATGATAAAAATACTAATAAGTATACAGGAAACGATATGCCGACCTTAATAGATAATACACCCAACCTAATCTAAAATAATATTACAAATTACTATTATCAAAACAAATATTTCCATACCGCTTCCTCATACGTATTTTTCGTTTAAAATTAAATAAAATAAAAATTACTACTACTGTTCGTAATGATATCGGCGATATGAAATTAATTTAATTTTATTTAACCATTTTAGTCACGATGTCGTCGGTATGTGAAATTTTAATGCCAACACAATTTTATATATATATATATATATATATATATATATATATGTTTTAATTGATGCGAAATATTTCAATTGTAACAATAATTACATAAATACTACGATAATTATCTAGAGTCATCGAAAAAGCAATATTGTGTATAATATACAGCCTGTATAAAATGTATAATTTTACTTGGAAATTACACGCGTGACTGAACGTATTAAACTACTACTGACTAACTGCTGTATTTAATTAAGGTAAATTCAAAGAAAAAAAAGTACAACCAAAAAAAAAACAAAAAAACAAGCTATTATATAAGAATATTCGATATTCGCTAATAAACACGTATTATTATTATTATTATTATTATTATTATTATTATTATACGGGCGCCGGCTGCACTAACGGGCCATATGCGCCCACAGGCTTACTGTGGTCCTAGATCTGATTTAAGAACGTTAGTAAAAGTGGACAATTATTTTCTTCGGACGATGAAAAAATGGCCTTTAAAATAAAACAACCTATCGTCCTCCGAATGTTAAAAGATACGAATTTTTCAAAAAACGGATTAACGTTAATGCAGATGAATCAATTGTATGCGATTATTGTTATTTATAATTTTTTTTTTAAAAGATAAAATTGTTTATTGTCGTAAAAAAAGAACGTTCGGTTGTCATAAAATCTCTGAATTATAACAGGAAAAAAATATACTGACAACCCTACAGCGCATTATTATTAATTATTATTATTATTATTGCGCATAGCGGACTTTATATTATATCTATGTATTGTATTTATGGCGTAATGGAATTATTATAATTAGTATTAAGTTCATTATCTACATATTACTTGTGTGTATGTATCTAAAATGTTTATATATTTCATGGGCATATAGGTGTATTTATGTATCATGTATATATGTGAATATGAATGTATATGTATGAGTATATTTTATATCTATGTGTGATATGAGTATAATGTAAGTATGTAGGTATTTGTATACGTATGTATAAAATTTTTCCATTCTATGTGTTATTAAATAAATAAATTTGATTTGATTTGATTTGATTTGATTTTTTTATAATAATTAAATACAAACTAAAATTATGCAATTATATCAATTTAATATTTACGGCGTCCCGAAAACTATGCTATTACATATACGCAACATTACTCATTACATATAATTTACTTCCGGCAAAAGGAAATTACGATTCCAGGGAACTAAGTATTAGATATATACTAAGTAATAAGCATCGACGCATTAAACATAATGTATTATTCTCATAACGTCATAATTTGTTTGCTTTCGTTTCCATTACTTATAAATGATATTACATATTCGTTATATAAACTTATATTTATTATTTTTTAAATCACCTATTGAAGTTGTGATGGTTTTTTGTCTGAATTTTCCATCAATACTATTTTCATCTTATATATTTATTATTATTTACCAGTTTTTATTATTAGTTACTTTCATAAATGGAGAGAGCCTCCGGTACATTTATTAAATATTATTATAACTTTTTAATATAATGCCAAATATACGCGTTTTACATTTACATAAAAAAATCGCAACTTTTTTTTTTTTATAAAAATACATGCGCGGATCATCATAATAAAAAACCCTATAGCTAAAAACGCAGGATTTGCATTTAAACTCACAGTTAAAAGCAGACGATCACATTTAAACTTATAGTTTAAAACACAGGATTCGGTTTAATAAAAATTTACTCGCAAATTTAGATCTATACAACACTGTAATGCGTAAGCTTATTAGTAACATTTTCCGAGCTAATATAACGTGATTTAATTACAAAAATTAATTAAAATCACTAAATGTTTATTTTCTTGAAAAAATCGCAAAGCTTTTCGGCAATTACGCCATTATCGAGTGATATTTAAATTAAAAAAAAAAAATAAAAACACAAAAATATTAATTTAAGATCACAAATTTATATTTTCTAATTTTTTTTTTTTACATTTTAATTTAAATATCACTCGATAATCGCGTAATTGCCGAAAAGCTTTGTGATTTTTTCAAGAAAATAAACGTTTAGTGATTTTAACTAATTTTTGTAATTAAATTAATAAAAAATCACTACATTCCGCAATCTAAAAATTAATATAAGGCGTGATAGAATTTGTTGCTTATTAGTAAACATTATCCACTGTAGGGTTTTAACTAGTAGTGAAATATTGTGTATACAAAATATTACTTCCTACGTCATTCGCTTTCAGATTATTTTAGAAACTGTTTTTTTTTTTTTTTTTTTTTACTTCACTATTTTTGTAATATTGTACATCTAAAATTATTGTTTACATTTTATTTTAGTTTAATATATATAATCATAATAAACGAAAAGTTTTGTATATATAATATTACTCGCTCTTTAAATTGTACCCGTATATATATATGTAAGATTTTGTATCTCGAAAAACGGAAATATCTATTAAAATAGACAGTTTAACCGTATTACTACTTAAAAAAGTCTTTAATAATTAATCGATAATCGCGACTGAAAGGGTTAATATATTTTATGATTTTTTTTTTCTAAATAAAAATATATGTGTTACACAATATACGGTGTGATAGCTCTGAATTATTCGTACCTAATTTTATATTATTAAATGGTTTATTTAAAATTATAATTATTACCATTATTCAATCTTATTCAATAACGAGTATATAAGAAGAAATTTATACCCTTTCGTTCATTATCTCGAAAATATTTAAACGAATATTTCTTTCGATGTGGCTGAATTAACATCGAGTCAATTTTACTTACATCATTCGTTAAAAATATAAAAATATCGTAAAAATTAAAAATACAAAGCGCACCTAATTAACGACAATTACATATACATATATATATATATATATATATATATATATATATATATATATATATATATATATATATATATATAAAAGCAATTATTATTTAAAACAAACAAATTTAAGACAATTTATGTATGTTTTTAAACAATTTTTACTTAATCGAATAAAAATTTCTTCACTTATTAGGAAACATACCATTGTTTATATATATATATATATATATATTTAATAAAAAAATATACTACTTATGGAACATATTTGAAGGTAACGGGTTGAAAATGGAATATGTTCAGCGATTATTTTTCGCCATATTGTGAGAAGCCCAGTTTAAAGATGTTTTCCACGAATTATTTAAAGCTTCGTCGAATTTAGATAGAAAATACGTTTCCGCTTCTCTAACTGATAAATGCAGTACCTAATTAAACACGAACGTAATTATAGAAGAAAATCGTGTGTAAGAACTTATTTTTTAAACGCAATTTTTATTATATATTATTTTCGTAACTTATAACATTATAAATCGTAGAAGGAACAATAACTTTATTCATCAATAATAAACACATTTACAACATGTTAAATAACATATATATATGTAGCAATGCAAACGTTCGGGCAAAGTGTATGAAAAAACGTCAATATTAGTGTTTAAAATAAAATTATAAGAGCGTAGAATAATAGGAAAGAAAAAATAATATTTAATAGAGAAAAAAATTACAGGTACATATGCACATAAATACACATACACATGTATAAAATATGTACACACATGCGCACATACCATATTAACTACACAAATTAAATCATACGCTTAATTCTGCGATATTTTTCATCATGGAAATATATACATAATATATACGTACACATGTACACGCGCAAGATTACTCGATAGATTCGTAAAATGACGTGTATTTAGACGTCGGTGTTTCTACTTTATATATCTAAGCCTTACCGACACACGTAATCATAATCGCCTATGTTATACTTATGACTGGTATATCTGATAATTTACATGTTTAGTAAAATTGTTTAGATCTTCTTAAAATCTCTTTTATAACCGAGTATATACTGACTTATTTAGTCCTTCGACAATGATTTTGTATTTTGTATTTTTTTTTTTTTGTAATTTCAGTATGAATACCATACGAGAGTAGCGTATAACAATCTAGCTAGAATAAGAGATTTATAAATAAGAAGTTTGTTTTTAGTCGATAAGCGTGATTTTCCGTCGAGTATCGGAGAAAGTGCGACAGAAATTCTCTGTTTAATTTTGTTACTTATGAAATTAATATTTCCATCAGTAAATTTAGTACATTGGTAATGAAACATTTGTTTCTAATGTAGTCCTATGCCTTATGTAAAAAAAGGCATTACGGATAAAATTGGAAGAGTACTACGCAGAAAGAATATTAGACCGGTGTTTAATACCTACAGAAAAATTGGAAATACAATTAGAAGCGCTAAAGTTGTTCCAGACGTGTAATTCCGTGTTCACGTGGAAAGTGTTATATCGGTCAAACAGGAAGGCCAGTCGATGTTCGTATTAAGGAGCATATAACAGATGTAAAATATCTTAGAACTAAGAAGTCTGCTGCGGCCGATCATGTATGTAAATCAGGTTATGTCATCAAGTTCAATGACGTCTCTCCATTTTGGCTAGAGTGGATAACTATCACGCACGGTTGGCACGAGAAGCTGTTGAAATTAGTATATATATATATATATATATCGAGATCATTTCAATAAAGAGGATGGCTTTCGCTTGAGTGATATTTGGAATCCTATGGTCAAATGAGGAAAAAAACGCCGGGAACAAGAAAAAAAATAATGCGAAAGATACACATCGCACAGAAGCTCGAGGCGGTCCTCTAACAACCAATCGAATCCATAATGTTGGTAGTGTGGTAATGATAGTTACATATATCGCCTGAAGAAGTTCGTTCAGTATAGACGTTCTCCTTCGATAGCTCAGTCAGTTGATGTTCTGCCTCGATAATGCAACTGTGTAAGCATGTTCGAAACGGTCGGCTTTTTTTTTTTAAAATAGTCTCGCGGTATCGAGCGAATGTTTTTTAAATTTCAATATTAACAATATTAACCGCGAATTCGTTTCGATCGTATTGTATCACACCTAATTTCAATAATTGCATACTAAATAATTCGACGATTTGGGATAATCGAAATTCAGATAGTGCGAATATTACACGCGCGTACATACCGAATATGTTTAAATATAAAAATGGGAAGAAATCTGTAACATGGCTGGAAAATCTAGTACGATATAATAATAATATTAATAATAATATAAAAATTACTAAATTGTCGTGAAGATAGTTCAAATCAGATTCTTGAAGTTCTGGCAGTCCGGTTGAAAGCATCATGGCGAATAAGGATAGCACCATCGATCCGTGCTGTCTGATGATTAAAAATGCCTACATTCGTAAAAAAACAAAATGAACGTGATTAATAAAAAGAGTTGATACTTAATAAGAATGATGGTGACGATATAAATGCCCATTCACGATTTTCTTTCTGGTGTTACGTCATTTTTTTTTTTTGATTACGTAACGTTTCGAAAACCGGATGCGAATGTGTACGTTTATGCAATTTTACGCTTAGAAAAAAGCAATCCAAAATTAATGTCGTCAAAATTTGATTTATCGTAAAAATTCATTTGATATTGCACAATTAATTTCTATAATTTAACAGGAAAAATGTAAAGTTTTGTACAATTTAAAATCGCGATAAAATCTGTACGAATATGAAAAAGAAACTTTTGCACACTAATCGCTTAGAGACGAGAGAACAGACGAATACGGGGGGATATAAATTTAGTAGAAGAAAAAGTTTTTCGTTTCTAGACGGTGTCGTTAACACGACGATTATTAGAAATATCGAGTATACCGAGATTTAAGCTGAAAAAAAAATCACATTCGAGAAGTAGAATACATATTAGACGTATAAAAATTATTATTAACCCCGTACGTCGTTAAAAAATAACGTATAATTGTATATATAAATCAAAGAATTAAATATACATAAGTGAAGATTATGCACCTGTACCTATCCATCATATTAGAATTATATGTGTAATAAGATTATTTTAAAAAAAAAAAAAAGTAAAAGTTATTAATTAATTAAAATGCATTAAATTGCATAACGAAAAAAAATCTACTAACAAAGACATACAATTCGTTATATATACACGTTTACACACACACACACACACAGATATATATATATATATATATATATAATAAAAGTAGTAAAGTGTTGCAATTAAATTTGTAGATGGCAACGAGAAAGCTTCTGAGAAAGTTCATGTAAAATTAATAAATACCCGAATAAAGCGCATTATGCTTCAGTCATCTATGTTTATAGTTTTTATATCTTAATCATAACGATAACGATTTACAGTTATAGTTTACTAGTGATAAGTGAATTACTGTTGCATCTTTGTAGAAATTTTTAGAATATATATGCGCAGCATCTTGGTACACACACGATAAATGTAATATAACTTGCATTTTTTGAATTTCAGCATATTTAGATGCATTTAATATAATTCGGGGGACAGTTATTTTGGACTATTTGTGAAGTTTTTCGTATGAAGTTTTAAATATATAATTCCAAACAGACAACACATATATAAGTATTGGGCGAATAAAGGATTTATATTTTATTATTTATGTTTAGGGTTTTTTTTTTTTCAAAATAGTAAATAGGGAAAATATTTTTTTTTTCTTGCTTTGTTTATATTATGATTTATATGACTTTCGAAATTCATTATTTTTTTCTAAGATAACACCTAAATATTTAAATTCACTTTTCCAGTTTATAATATAATTATCCAACATAATTCTACGAGTAATTAAAGTTTTTCTTCTCGAGAAAATTATAGCTTCAATTTTAGAAGTATTCACAGTAAGTTTCCATTTGTGTCTAGAAAACTTTTAACTTTGATAAAGTCTTTCAGAAGTCAATTTTTCTATGGCACTGATTCTATAAGATGACACGTACAGAGCAATATCATCGGTATAGAGTATTGTATTCACACCTACACGTGTAGGAATTGATATCAAAAATGAATAAAAACGGACCAAGTACACTATACCGAGGTAAACCAGCGAGGATAGTTCTAAAAGAGGATATATCAGCTTTGACTTTAACACGGAAGTTAAAGTTAAGGTGATCTAATATATTTTTTTTCAAGCACTATTATAATACAGGATCAAAGTTCATTTGTATCATTTTATAAATAAGACCATTGCGCCAAACGGTATCAAAGGCCTTAGCCATGACGATAAGTAAGAGACTAGTATTTTTATTCACATTAAAATTATCAAAAACGGAGTCACATAAGGTAACTGTACAGCATGAACAGTTGATAAATGTTTTTCTACATCCAAATTGACTATAACTTAAAATATTGTTGTCTGCCGAATTCCGTACGAGTCTATTTAGTATATATATATATCCCAATACTTTGCTCATATTGCTTAGTAAACTTATTGACATTATATTATTAGTGAGAGGTATATTTTTTCCAGGTTTAGGAATTGGTATAATAAAATATAGAAGATTTCTATAAGATTGGAAAATTTACTGTTTTATTATTGAGTTGATCATATTAATCAAATCCATACGTTGCAAATAATAAATACCAAACACATACACACACACACTAATAATTTCAAAATAAATACACTTAAAGATACGTACTTCTTTACAAATCTGACGAAACAATCGAAATTCGACCGTTGAATCGGCTTTACTTTGACCTTTATTAATTACGTACACAAAATCGTGAGTAATAACAAACGGCACCCTTTCTCGACGTATGCCGAATTTTTCCTTAAAATGCCCCAAAATATGGCCAAAATCGATGTGAAACAACTGACAAATTAATAAGGAAACAGATATTTATCGTTTTGAATAAAATGAATTACATAAAATATGATTTTTGAACTGGTCCAGTAAAGATAATAAATATTATTCTGCATACATTATGTTATGAGCGTTCGCGCATACACACACACACACACACACACCATATACTAATTTATTTATTATTTACCTCTCACTGTTGAATAAATGGATCTAAGATCGACGCGCATAAATAAATATTATTTATATATATATATATATATATATATATATAAAAATCAGCATCGTCATTATACTGTTCGTTATCGAAAATCATGACTAGCCCATTGTACGTTCCTTTTACGCACAAAATAGCCTAAGCATTCACAGGTACGCGCGCATATTATGTTACACGGACTAGAGTCCACTGTCTTCTCCGTAATAAGAAAGAGCCACATGACGAAGGAAAACTTTATAATCTTTATGCCACGAGCTAAGATCAAACGTACTAATATATATATATATATATATATATATATATGTATATAATATATAGAAGGAATAAAAATTGTACCTGTCCACTTCGTTTAATCATAATATTATCTGAATGTCTATCTGCAACTCCTAAAATAAAAGTAGCGACGCAATAACCTGCGCACGAGTAGGTAAACTCTTCGATAGCTCTTTCTAGAGCAGCCGGTGATGGGTTATTATCTTTCAGCCAAACTGTTAATACATAAATATAAACAATTAATCACCGTTAAATAATGAAGTTATCTAGTGCACTTTAGATTTAGCGCTCAAACAAAAAAAAAAAAAAAGTTTATGAGTTTGCATATACGCATGCACGTTTTCCTTCGTAGGAATCCTATCTTTTATTATTGTAGACTGGAGGATATCCTTCCACGATTTGAACGTTCTGGGTATAATTAAAGGATATATATATATATATATATATATATATATATATATATAAATTAAAAAATAAAGAAAATAAAGGAAAATTAAATAAAAATATGTAAGGGAAAAATTGGCACTTATTATTATTATTAATAATAATATAGGGTGACTCAGAGAAGACAGACGGTTTTGCTTTCTGAATAACTTAAAAACTTCTCGACCAAATTTTTTTAATGAAATTTTATTTAAAAATAGGAAAGCGAGAGATTAGCTTACAATCATTTGTGTAACACAATATCGTTCAGATGGTTGCCATTTGCAACAATACATTCATACAGTTTTTTTTTTTTTTTCGAACATAGGTAACTGAATTTTTGAAATTTCTTCAGAAATCCGAGTTTTCAGGTTGTCCAGATTTCTTGGACGTGTTTCGGCTCTTAAAAAAATCTGGCGATCACGGCGGCTATGCGAAATCCGTGCAACGCGACAATATGCGGTTTCCAAACCCTTTTTTTAGTACTGTGAGCATTTCAGCTCAACAGTGACATATCGCACCATCTCGTTGAAACCATGTACGGCGCAGACGACGACGATGATACAGCGCGTCCCGTTGATAATACTAGTGAAAAAATAAGGCCTCACTATTCCTCACGTCAGCACAGACGGTTACTCGCTCACTGTGTGACGGTTTCTGTTCGATTGAATTCGATTCGGACCAGTAGCGGCAGTTCTGTTTGTTTAAGAACCCGGATAGCTGAAAATTAGTTTTATCGCTCATCAAAAAATTGTTTAAATCGATCTCTTCGTCTTCGATTTTTTCAGCATCGTTTCAGCAAAAAATTTTCGTTGTGCACGGTCCATATTTTTAATTCCTGAGTTTTTACCAGTTTATTAGGATGAAATTTCAAGTATTCCAGCAATATACGGCAAACAGATTCTTTCGATAGGTTTAAAGAAGCAGCATGACGACGAGCAGAGCGTCTGCTATTCCGAATAATCGCAGCCCGAATTCGATCGATGTATGTGAGGGTACGAACCGTTTTTTGTCCAGGACTTTTTTTTTTTATTAAATCCAATTTGTTGTATTTCGATGTACTAACGATTAATTAATAACAGAAAATGGATCTCTCACATTTTTAGCAACTTCAGTATAATTTTATTTATTATATATATATATATATATATATATATATATATATATATATATATATATATATATATATATGATTTTCAATATAATTACCGAAGAGCGAATCTTTTCGGAATGCGGACGCCGCTGATAACATAGAGTTGCCTTTTTGAATATTGGCGATAGTTTCAGCATTTAACACTACTTCGATAAATCCGGACCGATTTTCGGTTGCTATGCATCGATAGCAGCTCATTCTAAAAATAAGTAATGTGTATTATTAACTACCTGTTTCTAGGTCATTATAATTCACTCACACACACACACATACATATATATACACATGAAAATTAGGAATAATATTCAAATATAATCCTGTCACTGTTCAATAGTTTGAAATACATTTTATGCTAAATATTTAAAAATGATTTAGTGTACTAAATTTTTTATCTTTTATCAATAATGTTCTTCAGTTTGCTGATTTTTTGTGAATTGTAATCTTAAATTTATATTTTTTATCCTTTTTTGAATATTTACTTGATAATTTTTCACAAAGAAAATTTTTTTAGCGATTTTGTTGTTGTCTATTTTAATAAAAATTACTACATTCCACATTCTACAAATTATGTATATATATATATAATTAGAAAGTAATGGAAAGGAAATTATACCAGAGATAATTTTGCACCATTATGTAAACAGGACGAAAATTTAAATGATAAATTATCCTCGAGTAGGTTCTACATCGAGTAATCTATAATCAAGGAGAAAAGAAATCGTGTATACCTTAAATCGAGAGAATGCGCTTTCCAAATGGTGTCCATGATACGAAGTAATTGTAAAGTTAACATATCTTGACGTAAATCGTCTCCCGTTTTGAAAATAAAATAAACATCCTTTCCCAATGGATCGGCGTTTTCAAATACAAGCCAAAATGGTCGAGCTTTACTATCCATCACGCGACATTTATCATGTCTGTATATAAAAATATACGTAACAAAATTATACACAAGGCATTGTACATACATTAGGTATAATATATATATGAAACATAGCTTTAATACACGTCGCTATTTTATAACATGATTTAAATGCCATTTTAAATTTACGTTTACTATATATATATATATATGGTTCGAATAAGTTTTAGCGAGACATTTTCGAATTGAATAAATTAAACCTCTTTTTATACAGTACCACAAACATTGTTAACATAAGAAAAACCAGTTTCGCTGGTTACAGCGTTATCAGGACAAAATGATAAAAAATAAAACTCAACCGTTGATAAACGTAAGACTTATTCTGAATTCGAGTGACAAGTTAGAAAGGCTTCGCTCATTCCTAAAGTTCTACGGAAATCAACAACTTAATTGTTTAAAGAATTTAAAAATCAGAAGTACGATCAAACACGTGTTTTTTATTCTACAGAATAATTCTCTGGACTCGCATTAAACGACTGCAAATGATGAACTAGGGTGTGGAGGAGGCTACTATTTTTTGTGATATTGGATGACTAAAATAATCATTATTATTATTATTATTATTATTATTATTTTTTGTAAATATCACAAAATAGTCTATCTGTGTCAAATATTCCGAATAAGTTGTTACACTGTGTTCGTTATCTTGTATTAATCCGCATTCGTTATTCCCTATTTCTTCAGGTTATGTTTTGGTTCTCGTCGTGCTACTTCATATTTTAAGTTACGCCACAAAATGTTGTCGGTTGAGATTTAGTCACGTTTGTGCACCGTTTAGTTCCGGTTTACCAGGCTTTAATTATTGCAGATTTCAACATTTTTACAGTTCATCATCGGAATAGCCTACGTTCGGATTTTAATCACCTTTCAGTCGATCCTTCATAGTTGCGAAGTAGATGGCGGTCGTCATTAGCTATTTTCCACGGTATATTTAATACACGGTAGGTATCACGCGCATACCGGCTGACAACTAATACGTCATCGGTACCCAACTCGAATCCGCCGGCTGTGTAGAAGAAATATCGCGTGAACACTTTTTTGGGTTCAGTTGTGGTTTTTAAACTTGTTTAGTTTTTATTTTTTAAATTTCGTTTTATTTCCTACTCTACATAAATAATTTATTTTAATATCGTATTAATTACAGCTGTGTTACCACTTCTCACGATATCGCTGTTTCATTTTTAAAATTATTCAAACAGTAAATAATATCTTTAAATCGCGACTTTTGGGGAGCATATATCTATGTGCATTTAAAGATACCCCCCGACATATTACTTTAAGAACATGTAAAATGGTAAATAATGAAATGTAACAAAAATCTAGGCGCATAAAGAAATGTCTCATTCGCCGAATTGTAGTTACTGTAATTTCATTCATTCCTCTTTTTTCATCCATCGCCGGTATTTTTGTTTCCACGAGTTGTTCTTTTACTGGACTTTTTCTTGTTCAGCGTCTTAAACCTGATACTAACACAACACGAAATGGCGAGTTCGTCAACAGCTGTGTTACTGTATTTCGATTTCAACGCGTTTATCTTATTACGTCCGAATTCTCATTAATGCTACTGTCATGGTAATTGTTAAAATCTTTTTCCATATTGTATATAATTTTTATCCATTGTTCGGTTGGATTCATTAAAGCACCCCTCGAGATATTGTAGTGAGCTAGTCAATTTGTTTATATTGAATTCTGTTGGTTGGCAGTATTCAAAAGCAGTATGTAATCCTCGTTTTTTCATTCGATATGCAGCATAATCGGCTAGCATTTTTAACAAATCTTTCTTTTCACCATGTATGTGGTCCGATTTTTTCATCATCATCCGAGTCTGGTTCGATCATTCCAGCAAAATCGTTTTATCTTCTTGAAAACTTGTATTTTCTTCTTCTGGTTTGAATTCTTCGTATTCCGGGTATTTATTTTTAACATTATCCTTTAGTAAGTCGACACTTAATGTTACTAATGTTTCATTCCACGAATTACCAGTGTTTATTACAGAAGCAGCGTGCTTAGTACATAGGACAAATTCTTTAATTTACAGCGGTTGGTAAAGGGTGATCATAAAATTTACCTACGCTTCTGATTACAGAAAAATATGATTCAAGATTGGTTGCATCTCGCTGACATTGTATAAGAGTATCCTTCAGAAATTCATCATACATCCGCTGAAGACGACGAATAGAAATCTGAAAAGCAGTCTGAAATGGTAACAAATTTAATCTACCGATTACTTTCATCTATGTACACAGATTATACAACTTTTCCAATGTCTCGTTCTGTCTGACTAAATTATTCCCAAATGCGTGTTTCATTTCATTAGTTGGATGAAAACGAATTCTCGAATTTAAAACATCTTAACCGTCATTAATGACTTTTAAGAATTCAAAAACATGATCATTGCCTGGAAACTTATAACCGATAGCGTCAGCTAGTGTTGTTGAAACAACTGAACTGCTATCTTAACTTTTTGTATCTCGATTTCCGAAAGAAGTAAATGATTTTGAATAATTTTCTAAGCATATCTCCTTGCGCCCGTAATTCTGTTAATTTTATAAAAATATCTTTAGTTACAACTTCACCGCCAGGTAATTGGTACCCTTGATCAAGAAGGTGGTTTCTCAATAGTTTCAACGCATGAGAACATCGTAAAAAGTCAAGATCTTGCGGTTTTGACAAAGTGGATACGTAATGTATGATTTATCGCGATTAATGCCAAAATCGGTCATGAGCTTTCTATTTGATGAGCCCATGTCGGATACAAACGCTCGAACTTTGAATCGCGAACACTCTATTAATTTAATGATTTAAAAAAACAAATTTTTATCAACCACACAATCAAAGTTATAGTATACGGGTTGTTTCCACTTACTGACAAGACCACGAATAAGCATAAGCTGCACATTAGAATGAGGACCGAGGATTATATCCGAAACACTGTCGTAACATATATCCGATTTCACTTTCATCTCATCGAATGAAAGTATACAACATCTTTTTCGAAGTAGGTGAATATTCTCGAATGTGATTTCAAAATATTCAAACTTAGATTTATAAAACTTGGGACAACTATGAATTCGCTTAGGCGACGTTTTATAGTTACTTCACTAGGAATTGGATACTTATAAATGTCCTTTATAAACTAGAAGGATTTTTTAGAAATGCATCTTAAAGATATTGCCTTTGATAAATCATCGGAAGCCCGTCTGGAACATTTTCCATTAACTATTTTGCTGACATGCCGAGAAAATACCTTCAGACATCTTTAAGTTTTAAATATGTAATTTCAGCTTTTGCCCTTCCTAAATCGTTCAAAAGACTTTCATTAGTTTGTCCTAAGCAATTATTTTCAAATTTTAATTTAATTAATTTCTCGTTATCGTTAACATCGGATAACGGACAGACATCCAGTCCACCATTTCTATTATTCGTTAAAATTATCTACCCATTGTTGTTTCCTAACAAAAAACCGACAATTTTTTCAGACTTCCGTTTATTTTGTCTTTTACTGCGTTCATTTTCACTATGTGACTTAAACGCAGTCAAAGTTGGTATTCTTAAATGAGGAATGGAATCCTCTTTCAATATATTTTTTGTCTGGTTTTCAGGCAATTCTGATTGCACATCACGAAAAGAGCATACGCGAGCACTTTCAATATTCACAGCCCTTCTGCTCATATGCAACCACTGCTTTCGAAGAACTTTATCTTTAGGAAACCGATGAAAGTTAATACCTAATTTATTAGCATCTCGGCTACGATTACAACACCTCGAAAATAGCACAACAAGGCATAATATAAATGTTAATAAGATAATAAAAAATTTAACCAATAATCAAAGAATCAGTGGGATGAAAATATTATTCAGTCTTACCCTGATAGTAATTAGAAATAAAATATGAAAAAAAAAAAATTAGAAATTCTGCGCTAAAAAATAAGAAAATACCATAAACACAAAAACAAAAACTGCGCGAAATAATATGAAACAACGCAATGACCCGTTCTATAACAAAGCTGGATTTGGGATGGGTACAAACTACGTCACAATCTCGTTTGACTACTGCGCACCTAGTTCGTGATACCTACCGTCTATTCCGTATACCGTGCTATTTTCCATCTTTTTTCCTTTGGCTGTTACGATACGTCCAATAATTGGTGGTGAAATTCTACTATATATATATATATATACAGCTTATTTAGGACAAACAACCAGTAATAATTCTGCTCGTTCCATTTAAGGCAACGTCTATCTCTTTTGCGTGTACATAGCGACACCAAACTGGTGCGCATAGTCTCCTGCTGAATAGCAGAGTATGTAGTTGACATATGGTGTGGAAACGTAGGAAGATTTATTGTGACACAGCGTGCATAACAACGGTTGATATATGGCTTCAAACTAATGAATCAAAATCGAAACTCATGGATCCGACAACAGGCAAAAGTGATATTATAATTCGAGTAGGACAGCCTAAAGTGGAACTGGGCAGGATATAAAGCTAGATGAATAGATAATGGATGGACCAAACGAATTATGGAACAGACTCCTACAGAAGGGAGAAGAAGTACTGGTAGGTTTTATACCAGGTGAGAAGGTATACATAAAATAGCTGGTGTCAACTGACTGACTGAATAAAGCTAACGACCTGGCTACGGGAAGGAATTGGGAGAAATGTGAAATTCAGCGATGGATCGACACAAGCAATGCGATTAAAACTAATTGATGATGTGCGCGAAATATGTGCAATCTATCCAATACAATTCCCAGATATTTGATATAATCAACATGTTTCAAGTTTTTAACCATTCCATATAATCTACGATTATCGGTTATATCCTAAAAAAGGAAATAACAAATTAAATACATACTTACTTGACATTTTTACATCGTACGGCCGGATCGAGCGGACTGACCATATTATTAAACACTTCTTGACAGTGATCTTCACGAAGGAAATCGCGAATAAATTGCCTGCATTTTTCGCGATCTTTACGCGATCGAACTGAATCGGAGGCGAATTTCATTTTTTCCAAGAAAAATACTTGATTCATTAATTTGTCGACGTGATGTTTAGCGCCGCGACAATACGATTCTAATATCAGACTAAAGTAAAGCGTCAACGACGGTGTATCCGATTCAGATCTGAAATTTGGTAATTTTAGAAAGAACGGGAGAGAGAGAGAGAGAGAAAAAAAGAAAATTAACTATATGTAAAGACAAAATAAAATAGACTAAATTTTTAATTTCTAACTTTCGTTTGAAACTAAAAATCGTATAAAATTAATAGTAACAATTAATATTATTAATTAATAAAGATAATAATCATCATCGTTATCATAATTATATCAAACTTTATTCCAGGTTAATAATAATAGATAAAAAATTATACAAAATTTCTGTCAAGCGTACATTTGCCCAAAGGAAGTTCATTAAAATTATATATACATGCATATATATATATATATAAAGCACTGATTTATCAGTATTTGAATTGTAACACATACTATCTCGCTATTCCATTTGTGGAATGCTAATTGCGACCTATAATTTTTTACTAGAGGAATGGTTTATACAAGGTGATCCGTTTATACCGCAAATGATACTTTGTGAAACTTCAGCAGTGAACGATCAAGTGCTGCTTGTTATCATAACTAACGTTTAAGTATGGTTCAGTAGCGAATGTATGTCGCATGTTCGTGATTTAATCGAGAACAGAGCATATACCCCGTTGTTCGCTCACGAAGGTGTTTCGGAATTTCATAAAAGGCACCAAATTGTGTCGAGATAAGAATGGCGGTCATTTTCAGCACTTGTTATATTTTTTTTTCAATTTTTCATTTTTTTTTTACTTTTTAATACGGGTTTTAATCATTTTTTTTAGTCGTTTTTTTTTTACGTGCGTTACAATCGCGTAAATTAGGTTCAAACTTTCACTTGCGTTGTAAATTGACCACCACACACACACACACACACACACATATATATATATATATATATATATATATATATATATATATATATAATTAATAACTTTCTCACTACGAATACAATATGTGACATTTACTATCTGTTTTATTTATCGGCACAACCGAAATCAACGTCATTTACAGAGATGCCAATTAAATTTAGGAAATTTTGAAATATTTATAAATAAATAAATACACGATCTAAAATGAAATCTCTATTAGGTAATTTATTAAAATGTAACGAGTCTACATTATTACAAAAGTACACATATATTTTGATACTTCATTAGGTTATGTTAACGGCTATAATTTTTGATCGTGTAATTATTTTTAAATACGGAGAGTCTGATTTTAAACGCAATTCCATAAACTGAATAAGTTAAGTTATCGAAGAATCGAAACTAAAATTTGTTTTCTGGCACGTGTGGGTCTCTAAACCAGAGCAAACACTTCTCGAGAATGAACAGATTATTAATAGATTAATTAATAATAACGCCGGGAAATTTTAAAACTTGAATAAAATTTATATAAAAAATCACTACATTCCACATTATATAAAAAATTAAAATTTATATATATATATATATATATATATATAAAAAATTAACAAAACAAAATAAAAACAATGTTAATCACTATAAAATTTATTTTATTTTCGCAAAGCTTTTCGATATTTATATCATTTTCAAGCGATACAGAAACTTTACAAATAAATTAACAGAGATATTAATAAGAACTTGTATATATCGATTCATATTGATTAGCCAGATGTAATTTAATTTACTACAAAATTTTTATATTTACAATAACTTTTAATTATAAAACTGATTTTAAAATTATTAATTCTTCATCGAAATTGATCAGATTATTTAATAAACTATTACTATTTCTATGTTTTATAATTTGTATTTAAAAAAACAAAATAAAATCGAAGTTAATCACTAAAAAATTGTTTATGAAAATTACTTCATAGTCGAAAAGCTTCGTGTTTATGTAATAAAATTTTTTTTAGTGATTAACTTCAATTTTATTTTGTTTTTTTAAATTCATAAAATCTCTCCAATACATCAACATTATAATTTGTAGTTTTTCTAATAATTGTCTTTTTTTAAATTTATATTCTATGTGTAAAATTTTTATATTATCTGTAATGTTTCCTATAATATGTTTTTCTTCTCTACAATGTTTAAAAACAATATTAAATTTTGGGGAAGATATGTAGATGATATATTAATTATTTGGAATAATAATTTGAAAACTTATGAATTAAATAAATTTGTAATAGAATTAAACAACTTTAATAAAAACATTCAATTTACAGTAGAAATAGGTAAGAAAAATATAAACTTCTAAATATTAATATAAACATTAATATATTAGATATTGATATACACAGAAAACAAACACTAACAGATGTAATAATTCCAAATTATTCTTTTCATGCAAAATCACATAAAGTAGCTAGCTGAAGAAATTATTGTAACGGAGCCAAAATTATTTTAAGTTGTAATAGAAACAAACTTAATAAACAAAAGAATATCAATAAGCAAATTGCCATAGCAAATAAATACAATCCGAATATAGTACATCAATTATGGAACAAGCCAAAAAATAACAGTCCTCTACAAAACGAAAAGAAAAAGAAAATTATTTAGGATCAATTACATATATATAGGAAAATACACGCATAAATTTTTAAAAATCTTTAAAAAGTACAACATCATGATAACAATAAATAATAATAAAACATTATTTAAAACTATTTCCAACAATAAAATAGAAAAGAATAGGATATTACAAAAATCTGGAGTATACAGAATAAACTGCAAAAAAATGTAATAAGTTTTATATAGATGAAACAGGACGACAAATAAATAATAGACTAAGAGAACACTTTAATTCATATAAATATGAAAATGATGATAAGTCACTTTATGGAAAACATTGTAGAGAAGAAAAACATATTACAAAAAAACATTACAGATGATATAAAAATTTTACACATAGAATATAAATTTAAAAAAGAAAAATTATTAGAAAAACTACAAATTATAAAACATAGAAATAGTAATAGTTTATTAAATAATCTGATCAATTTCGATGAGGAATTAATAATTTTACAATCAGTTTTATAATTAAAAGTTATTGTAAATATAAAAATTTTGTAGTAAATTAAATTACATCTGGCTAATCAATACGAATCGATATATACAAGTTCTTATTAATATCTCTGTTAATTTATTTGTAAAGTTTTTGTATCGCTTGAAAATGATATAAATATCGAAAAGTTTTGCGAAAATAAAATAAATTTTATAGTGATTAACATTTTTTTTATTTTGTTTTGTTAATTCATAAAATCATTACTCTCCAATACATCAACACACACACACATATATATATATATATATATATATATATATATATAACATTTAAATGCAAGCAAAACGTTATCATCGAATAACGGAGTGAGATTAAAGCGCCACTATTTAAATTAGTAAATTATTTTTATACGTACCTTAAGTGCCAGAACAGATAATGAGCGATTGATAAGTTAGTAAATGCTCTTGTCAACAGGAATATAATAAGATCGTTATAGAAGTAGCATTCGTGTTTCAACACTTGTATAAATTGTAACAAATATGTGAGTACAAAGTCGTCCCTGTAAAAGAAGTAAGAAAGATTTTCATAACAAAACAGAACGAATAAACGAATCAAAATTATGACGAATTTTAGTCTAAAATTTCATTATTTTTTTTTTAACAACTATAACGACATTTCGAAAACAAAAAAAGAAAAAATTAATAAGTCTAATCATATTCTCACTGCTGTAAAAAAATTTAAATGACGAACAACGATTGAAAACATCGTGTAAAAGACGGTGTTTTATATATTTCAATGATTATTATAATCTTTCAAAGTTCAGAAAATATGTTTATGATAAATTTCAGACATAAACATCGTGACACAAAAATTTAAAATAAATTTTAAAATTAGACATTTTATATGTCTATTCTATTTTTTTTAGTACAGTCCTATGACTGGTCTTTTTTTCCATGATGATATTTTTCAAATGTTGCCGATTTTCCGCAGCTCTTTTTAACTGCTTATAGCTACCGAGCTCTGTGTCTCGTAGTAAGATTACTACGAATGACTTTATGGGTCTTTCACGTCCGAGTTTCCCTTGGATTTTGCCCTCGAAAACATCTCGAAGTATTCTTCCGTGTCTTATAGCATGACCAACCAAGGTTAAACGCGTTTTCCGTATTCGATTAATTAGTCTCCCCCCCCATTTTTTTGGGTTTATTTTATCCAATAATTTCTCGGATTTTTTATCTCGTCCATCCGTCTTATCTTCTCCATTCTCCTTCAGCACCACATTTCGAACGCGTACAACTTGTCCACATTTCGTTTATTTATAATCCAGTTTCGGCACCATATAGTGCGATAAAACATACGTTACGCTTTCAGCAAGCGTTTTTTCAAGCTCATTGGTATTTTTAACAACAACAAACGTATATATTTATAAAGTAAAATATAAACTAAGAAAGTAAATAATTGGAGTACCGGCACTTGCCTCACCTCCATTACAACAGTAATACGTGATTAACGCATGCAAATAATACGATATTATTAAGAATATCAAAAAGTAATGGAATTACGGTAAAAATCTGAAAAAAAAAAGTGAATTAAAAAATAACTAATTGTAAGTTATACATAAATTTTGAATTAAATAAAGATGTTATTGATTTTTGCCTTAATATACGCTGTTTCCTAAACGCCAGCTTCGCAAATCTAATAGATGAACTGATTTCTTGGTCACAATATATAAGACATCCGACACTATTTGCCCTAAATATTTAAATTGTTTCTTTTCTTCGATTACTTTTTTATCAATCTCTACATGTAAACGACCCGGTTATGTAAATACGCATATATATATATATATATATATATATATATATATATATATATATATATATATATAAAATATATATATCCATATATCCATGGAAGCCATTTTCTTCGACTCTCTAGTGCCGGCAATTTCCACCACAGACCTGATATCTCTTGCCAACATGGATATATCCTACGAGTGGTCATCGTGGCTAGTTAGTTCTTCCACCCCTAGATATTATCTGGCCACATCACCTACTCCCTGGTACTTTAATTTGTCCAACATACACCTCAACTTCCGAAAATTTATTACAACCATCACCCGTTTACGTTCTGGACACAATCGTCTTCCGGCTCACATGTTTCGTATTGGGATTTCCAGTACCCCATATTGTTCCCATCCAGCCGATTCACAAATTATCGCCGATGAAAACCATATCCTTTTCAATTGCAGTTTTCACACATCTGATGACCAACTCGCACTCCTGAATTCCTTAATATCCATCGGTTATCGTCCTCCTTTCTCTATCACTTCCTTAATTTTTTCTAATGACTCCCGTGTTTTCCTCCTTCTTTACAAATTCCTAACCAATTGTAACATCAATATATAATTACTATTTATCAATCAACACGTTAGTGGGTTGTGATTGCTCCTCAGTAGTGCCCCCCCCCCAAAAAAAAAAACATTAGTTGTATCGTATTGACCACAATTTATATTCTTGTCCGTCATCGATTTTGATCTCCAGATTTTCGCGCACATTGCACAAATGATTTTCCTTATTATTTCTTTCGTCTATAATTAACCAGGGCGGCATGTTGCATGAAACGCAAACTCAGGTTTATTAATATATTTTTTTACTTTTAATAGTTTTTTTTTTTTTTTTTTTTTTTTTTTGCACGCGGTTGTTCCGAAATTACTGAATAAAACTTTACTTATTATAATTTGTTTTTATCGTTTAAATTGAATTACGAGTTAAAAAATTAGACATTTTAACTTTGTAATTTAGCGTTTTCGAAGGTGTAAAAATCTCGTTTATAAAATTGATTATTGAAAACATTTAAAAACAAAAAAAAAAAAATGAATTTATTATATACCTAGAAGGATCTAAACAGCGAACAGCGAAACTACGTAAAGCCGGTTCAGCGTAGGAGCAATCTAGTAATTCTAAAGCTTCCAATGGCGATAATAAAGGCCATCTTCTTAAAATTCGAATAATTTCCGTTACTTCAAATCGATTATTCCAATCTACGCATTGCGCTAATTTGGACAATAATTCCGGTTTCATAATCATTATATGATAGCGTAAGTTCCACGCTGTTTTCCTATCTTGTTCGTGAATATCTCCATTTTTGATCTTTTCGGTTATGTTTCTAATAAAATATATATATATATACATATTATATGTAAACAAATAAATAAAACATGACACATCAGAAAATAATTTCATTTATTATATTTATTACGTTGGCGATGAAAAATTGATATACGATGGTGTGTATGTGATATTTTATAACGTAGTAGCAGTCATGATTCGAACTAATATGAAACCGGTAATACGTTTATAGGTTACGACAAAAGAATAATCCTTATACATAATTGGACATTAGCAAATATGTTTTATCTATTATATACATCATAATTATGTATATACATACATACATATATACCTTCCTAACCCTCTTACCTTCGTTTAATGTTCAACCGATAACTCCTTCTCTCACGCTATTCATAACAAATTATAATTTTCGCTCCGGCTATAGCCTTCTGTAAAACAAAAATATGACTGGATCCAAATGTGAATATACCATCTCGAAACGTGTTAAATATAAAAGTTTGGTATATACGAGGCTCGACAATTAAGTAATAAGACTGATTTTATTGCCGCGCTTGTGGTGACACTGCGACCTTGAAATTTTTATAGTGTGTAGCGGCATCCTTCCCCTTTCCAACGGTATGTTTACGGTCGCTCCAGCTGCAGTAGTTCGTCCGCTGTGTCGTGTTAAGTGAACGTGTTTTTTTAGTGCTCGTCACGAAAATGGAAGAACGAAGTTTAGAGCAACGCGTCGCGATAAAATTTTGTGCGAAATTGGGCGAAACCAGTAAAGAAACGTATTCCAAAATATTGAAGGTGTATGGTAGTGCTTCTCTTAGTCGTGCCCAGGTGTTTTTATGGCACAAGAAGTTCAAGGAGGGTCGTGAGAGTGTGGAAGATGAAGAGAGGGCAGGGAGACCAGTCGCAGTGCGAACCGACGAAAATGCGTTGCGCGTGCGCGATCCGCGAAGATCGCCGTCTGACGGTTCGAATGTTGGCATCTGAAGTCGGTATTAATCGTGAAACCGTTCGTCAAATTATAATGAACGATTTCGGGATGATGAATCATCATGACAATGCGCCGTGCCACACAGCCTTCAAGGTTTCGCAGTATTTGACCTCCAAAGGGATCACCCTGTTGCCGCAGCCGCCTTATTCGCCCGATATGTCCCTCTGCGACTTCTTCTTATTCCCCAAAGTGAAATCGGTGGTCAAAGGGACCCATTTTGAGTCGATTGAGGAGATCCAAACGTCCGTGACGAGGGTACTCAAGGACATTCCAGTTGAAGAGTTCTAAAAATGTTACCAAGCGTGGAAAAATCGCTGGGCTTTGTGTATAGCTGCCCCAGG